>UELV01149020.1:0-15909 GCA_900490015.1 Megastigmus stigmatizans
GTGTGTGTGTGTGTGTGTGTGTGTGTGTATAGGTGTAGGTATTGGTAGTAGTAGCAGTAGCAAAGGAGCGAGAAAAAGCATCCAAAGCAGGTGAGAGGAACTTTAGAAAAACAAGACGAGTACCCTCGCGAAAATTGCCTTGTTTTCTGACGCCCAAGTCTCTGGTATACATGCGGGGGCGCGCATGAGTAGGTTTTGTCTCGTAGAGGAATTTTTAGTTAACTAAGGGAAGCTTTGAAATTCAGATTGGCAAGGCTGCACCGGTTTTGGGAAAAGCAAATATTTACGCGATGCGACTATGTAACTGCATCCCAGGAGCTGCTGTTACATAATTTCGCATGGTTTCCGAATAAACATTTGCTTTTTCGAATGCAAAATAAATGGAATTATGCTTGCCTGTGTGTGCGCTTGCTAATGAATTTTCTTTTTTGAAATTACACTAAACGAACATAACTTTGCGGGGTAAAGATTCTTGCTTTTAAATCGTCCACAACTTTTTTTTACTGTTGAATTTCCTTTGTGAAGTTTGAAATGCTATCTTATTTCTTGTACTCGGTCTGAAAAATGAATTCTACTCATTTAAAGTGACAGTTAAATGGTTTTAACGGCCGTTTTAAAATTAATTCATACCACTCGGACGACAAATATTGCAAACCAAAATGGAAAATTGATGTTATTTCATTATTTTATATTTTCTTAAACAGGTTAATTGACTAATTGAATTGTAGAAAATGAAGAAACGTCTATCTACATTCACCATAAAATATCTGGGCAACAGAAAGCCTTTAGAACAGCGCGTAAAATACTTTAATGAAACAATTCGATAAACATTTCGTAGATCGTTAATTTTTTCAAAATTCGAGTCACGAGTCGCAAATTTCTGCAAAACGAAAGCGAGCATACAGGCGGGTAAACGAATCACAATAGCCGAAATTCAGTACACACCCTCGAGAATTTGTATCTCGGTCAATATGAAACACACCGTCACACTACAGCCGCCACACGCGAAGCTGTGCACACACACACACACACACACACACAAACACTTGCATGCAATGCGAGCATCCTCCTGCAAGAGTCACTTTTCAGAGGCCGAGACACGCGAGCGGTGGAGGCTCCGAGAAAAGGACGAAAAAGAAATAATAGGTAACGAGAAGGAAGAGAAAGGAGTGGAAGGCGCGAAGAAATATATCTCGCCACGTGACTTATGCTCATCGTTAAGGCGCTTCTTCTTCTTCTTCCTTTCCCTCGCAGTTCCTCTTCGTTTTAACCTTAGTGTAAAGCGAAGCGCGCGCCTTTCTCTCTTTCTCTCGCTGCACGAACACGATGATTTACGGGATCGAGCGATTCAATCGCGCGAAATTAAGGTAAGTGGACGGCGGAAGTACGCGTTATTGCGAATTAGTCGTTGCTGCTGCTACTCGCGCTGACCGAGCTCGTGAGGAGTTCCTCAAGGGAAAGACGACGACTGATGTTTTGTGAAAGAGTGTTTGCGGTTCTTTATTTTCGTTTCCTTTTATTTTCTCTGGAGGTCCGTTCGTTGGGTGAGACACTTTTAAATATGTGCATTTGGTAAGAGATACATCTGTTACGAGTACGGCACTGTTACTGTCCACTGTCTTGTAACTATTAGGTTCAGGTTGAATGGTTTATTTTTTTCAGATATGAAATTATAATCGCGATACCTATCTTTATAGTACCCTTAGTTTAATACATAATGGTATGTAAGTAATAAAGAGATTGAAATCCAGACAAATGCTATTAATAATTAATTAATAAGCTATCAAGGATAGCTACTCTCACATCGCAAAATTATAATTATTTAATTTTATTGTTTAATTAACTATTTATTAGGTTTTATATTAATCAGAAATAATAAATATTTTATATTTATATTCTTGATATTTACATTTATTATTTAATTAAAATTTTTAGTTGTATTTATAAAATTAAAACACACATGCACCATACACACTACATACAGTGTCTATATCCATCCTATCAACCTTGAGACTAACATCTATATATAATCAGAACATTTACAGAAGTGAACATGAAGTAAATATCACTTTAATATAATATAGTAATAATAATAATAGTAATTTTCGAAAAGATTTCATTATACCATTAATTTAACTTAGATAACTACTGATAAAGTCACTCTGCATACTTATAAAAAAAATAATAGAATATGTATTTATTTTGTAATTTATTGTTATGCCTAAGAAACCTTGAATACCACTATGATGTGCTGTAGATACACGAATTTCGTGACTGGATAAGATTTCAATCGTTTGATTAACAATTTTACTATTCAATCGACAGGAATATATAACGGTTACTTTGTTAAAAAAAATTATTGTAAGGCCATAAATTAAATTACATGTCACAAAAATATAAAAATAACGATATCCACTGTTTAAAGATGTCATTCAAATTTGCAATAATTACGTTTGCATTTATTTGCATCTGAAATTATGCTTCTTCTGCACAAGTAAGTTGTAATTAAATAATCACTTTAATTAATTAAAGATTTTTAGTGTAAACATTTCTTACCATATTTGCGTGAATAATTGTACAAAAAACATTTTCGTTGGATGTTTTAAATTTAGAATAGTACCCAAGCCAAGAACAAAGAGTTTGATGATCTCCTTATGGCAAGTATGTCAAAATTATTTCATCGAATGTATTTTTACTCAAAATAAGTTCTTGCAGTAAAATTATAGATCAAATTTGAATACCAATTTTCAGTGCCAAATTACGGAGTTGTAACTTTTAAAACAAAGGCCAGAATACCAGAAAATAATTATAACGTAATTGAAGTTGAAGCTAAAAACGTTCAAGGCACACGATACACTATGTATCTTCGTCATTTAATAGACAATGTATTCTCAAAAACGTTTCCTGAAACAGTTGTGTTCAGCGTGAAATCAGCACCGAAACAAAATCCAAACGTTTCTTACAGTATTGTTGACGTTGTTAGTAAACAATCAGTGAATTTATTTTATTTAAAATATGATCAGAAGGTAATAAAAATTTTTGATTAGGGTGTTACGTGAGTGAAAATCGATGGCAAATATTACGATGATATTCAGAAATCAAGTGTTATGTTAGTTTCGACTATAGATGCCCTGCTAGAAAATTTAACGATATTTTAGCCAGATTGAAGCTAGATTTGCATGATATGCTTACGATCTGGCTGTATTTCTGGACGGAAGCCCCGTGACCTGACGACGGTTTTAGAATAGATTCTGGGTGGATTCTACTTAATTTTTAAAATAATATAAAAATATATTTTATTAAACGTTACTATATTTATTAATAAATATTGTATTCAAAAATACAAAAATAATAATTTAAAGCTATATTATGTCCATTTGGGGTTAATTAATCCGTTTAAAAGCGTCCCATAAAGACATTTAAAAATCGACCTTATGCTCGCGTACATAACCCATGTATCATAGGAGCTCGTTCTGTACACGCTCTCGAATAAGCACTGTACGAGTGTATAGGTCCGCGTAAGCCGTACGGCCGTACGGGGTATCTCTTGTCCCGCTTTGAGACGTCAGACGTCATAAAACGAGGCGGCAGACGCACCGAAACAAAAGTACAACAGCGCTCTCTTGTTTTGTGCGGCTGCACGTACGTAGCGTTAACGGGTTTCTAGGCAGCTTGCGATTACATTCTGCCTAGAAATTAGCTGAACCGATCCGCCTAGAAGCCGGTGTACTAACCAGCTCGACTCGTTAATTTTCTAGCAGGGAGGACACGATTATTATGTGCGTATAAGCATAATTTACGATTTTTTGTAAATTTCATGGGTAGAAAATTTTTTTTTACATAAAATATGATTACTATAAAATTAAAATTGACGATTTGATCGTTAAATCTAATGAAAATCTAATATTCTATATTGGTGATTTTTTAATAACATAGGATGGAACTATTGGTGAAGGTCCAGGGAGAAATATCGTGCGTCATTTGCCAGAAAAGTGGAAAAAATTTTACAGTACAAGCAAAGACTATCATGTTGTTTTCAAACGAAGTGTCGATACTTGTAAATAGTAATTGCTTCTCTTGTCTATCTTCGAACTACTCTATTAAAAATCACTTTTCAGTTGCAGTCTTTAGTAAAACATCTGGATGGGTAGAGCAAACGCCCATTACCGCATATATAAAGCTAGTTATTCTTGTTGATCATAATTTGTTTGAGTAAGTACACGTTATTTTTACGCCTAATAAATAATTAAACTTTTCCAATCTTACTAAATTTTATTACTTGAATATTTTAAGACTGCTTGGGAAAAGTTTTTCTGAAACTAATAAATAGATCACAACGTTCTGGAATAGCAGTGAATTTAAAATATCGCTCATTTAACAATCCAAAAATTAAACTTCTAGTTACTGGCATCATTATTGCAGAGGTACATATGAGATCAAAATGCAAAACTTTATTTGATTATGTTCTCGTAGATCGAGCGGTAAAGACATGCAAATTTTATGATGATAGGATCCAAGAGCAATACATTACGTATTTGAATCACGATATAAAGGTGCCATGGGCTACATAGACCCTAACAATGCTTTAAATATAGGCCGAGAATATTTCTACAGAAAATTAGGTATTGATAGTATATAATTTTTTGTATGTATACCTTCATATTATGATTGCAAAAAATTGTGATTATATTTATTTTTTCAGGACTTGCATATCTTGGTTTTTTATGCTATAAACATTACCTTATAGCTTATGTGAAGGATAATGGTAATTTTGTTGGTGTGCCATAATACATATAAGGTAAAGTACTTACTCAATAGTTGGACAAACTGAAAATTGGGACCATTACCTGGACACTAATATTATATATGAATATGAAAAAGAAATCAGTTCATTAGCATTTATGCTGTTATAACTATATGATTAAGACGATTTTGTGTTAATTTGAGTCTTCAATTTACTAAAATACGAAATAAAAAATTTCGAGGTTATGTGATCAAATCGTTATCCAGGTTTACCTTCCACTTATTGTTAGTAAGCAATACCTTATAATGGAACACATTTAATTTATATTGTGCAGGTTTAGGGATCAAACGCTGTTCCAGTATGGCTTCAAGTAAAGGTTGTCCAGGTTTAGGAGTCTGACACAAATTTTTCAAACTTACCTTTTTAACATAAATAAGCGTGAAAATGAAATTTTTTGCATAAATTATTAAAATAAGCAATCCAACAATAATGAGATTTGAATTTTTCTAAAAATGTCGCATATTAGTTCTCAAAACGTAGTTTTTTTATTATCATATTTAAAATCTGTTTAAAATCTGTTTAGGTATCACGTACTTTATATTATGTAAAGAATTTTTGCAGGCTCAGTGTTAATCATGATTCAAAAGCCTGTCTTGATACGGTACAACCAAATGTCTTTGTGAAACCTCGTGCCATTATGGATCCATATCTTTCATATGGGGATAGATACGTTTGGTTAGAATGTAGTAGGTGTTTGCTTCGTAATCTAACGGCGTGAGTATACTTGTATTTGCTTTATATTTTAATTTTTATTGTACAAAGTGTGGGATAAAATTTTTTCAGTGTACCAAGCCTTGTTTTCCTGCAGACCCGATCACGAGTCTCAAAAAATTCTCAATTGTACAATCATCAATTGAATATCGTAGTATAATAGCAGAAACATTTATAGTGACGAAAATCTGAAAATAAATTTGTATAAACGAATTTGTTAATAAAAATAGAAATTCTAACCCTTTTTCTTAACCTGTTTCGTACGAAATGGACTCAACTTTCTCTAAAGTTTTGATGCTATAAGCCTTTGGTATATTCGTTCTGAAATAAATTCTATATATAGTGTTTCCAATAGTCTAAAATTTCATCTGCCAAAAGCCACCAGAATAGGTGTAAAAGTCGATTTCAAAAAGTTATAACTTGTTTTTCAAGTAAGTAGTATTTCAAGATATCAAAACAATTTTTGATAAGATTTTTGATGACAGCTTTATTCTTTGATAAACAGTAAAATCATCGCTGCCAATTCATTGACTTAGTAGAAATGTTAAACATTTTTTAACAAAAACATTAAAACACAAAAATCTCTTAAACGGATTATTCGATTTTCCCCATTCAAGAACTTGTTCAAGTGATAGTTAAAAAATGTTTTACAAATTTTAAAAATGATAAAATGATTTTTATTTTTTGTTTTGTGTTGCGATTGAAAAATTCTATTTTAAAAAACCTAAAAATCGAAATTAAAAAAATATTTTAATGCAAACGTTATAAGTCTTTTTTTGCTTTATTTTTAAAACGAAAAAAAAATTATGAGCTAAGTTTTATCAAATCGGTACAGTAGTTACGAAGATATCGTGCGTGACATGCACACTTATACACATACTCACACGTACAGTCACAAACGCTTTTTAAAAATATCATATATCGACTCCTAGGTGTTTAAAACACTTCTATAATGTGTTATCTCAAAACTTTTTTTTTCACCAATGCAAGGTTTCCTTTTGGAGAAAACAATAACTTAATATTTAATTTAGATCTGGTTTCTCGATTAAAAGAAATCGACGAAATCCTTATATTACTATAATAAAGTAGATTTTCACTCTAATTTTACAGTAAATCGTACTACCAAGGCCAATGCGCAGTTAATTTTAGTACACTATTTTTTAAACGTTGCCGTTAAATTACTTACGTACAAACCCGTCACTTTATGACTCAATAAACACAAGAGCAGGATTTAAAAATTTATGGTAATGATAATTTGACCTACAGTGCTTATCTCTCTATGGATATATATATGACTATTGTTCTTGCAAACCCCGTTCTATTAACAAAATAATAAAATGTTGACTTAAGCAGCATTTTAAGTAAATTTTGCAAGTAACTTTATTCAATATAATCAAAATATCCCTATACGTTAAGGATAGCAATTTTCATTTCCATAAATGTATATATACTACAATTAAAACAAATTAAGTAGCCCAGTATACTGAAAATGTCATTCAAACTAGTAATAATGACACTATCATTCGCTTGCATCTTAAATCATGCATCGGCGCAACAAGTAAGTAAGATTTAGATATTGACATTTACTTGCTTATAGATAGGCAATACTCGAAGTAAATATTTCTATATTGTTTTAAATTTTATAGTACAATCAACATAAGGAATCCGAAAATCAAGAATCTGAAACTCAAAACATAGAAATTGATGCAGAGGCTTTTACAAAAATGTTTCACCGATTTCCCTACGGTAAAGGTATGTAATGTATTTATAAAATATAAATCGTTATAAATTAATAAATTGATTCAAGCAACTGATTTTCAGTACCACCATATAAGATTGTTAATGTTATAAATGATCCTAAATTTCAAAAGGATAATCCATTAATCGGAGTACAAGTTTGTTATCCTGAAGGTTCTATGCAGAAATTAAATCTCAGACCTATAAGACACAATGTATTCTCGGATATAACTAGAGAAATTCCGACAGTCGTATTCAAGGTTAAATCATCTCCACAACAAACTCCAAACTACACTTACAGTCTCGTTGATGTAGTAAGTCAATAATAATTTAAAGGTATGCCTATATCAACGATATATTCTTCAGAATTAAGGAGCTTTTCATGTTTAGGGGAACCAACATATAAAAATTAACGGCAGTTATTACGAAGATGTACAACAATCTGCTATTGTACTAGTTTCATCGGCAGACGGACACGATATTTATGTATGTAATAAATATATATATATATCCTACTATTTTAAGACTTTTTTCCGATAAAATATTTTATTTGCTGCAGTTAGTACAATAAGGTTTGAAAATAAAATGTAAAGTGTATTAGAACATTTGATTCATTTTTCAATGTTTTTTTGTGGTCCAGGACGGAACTATTGCCGAAGGCTCTCAGAGAACTATCATACGTCCTATGTCAGAAAAGTGGAAGAAATTTGTTATGCATACTGAATCACAGCACATTATTTATAAGCGTAGTGTTGATGCGTGTAAGTATTGAAAATGGCTCTCTAGTAATAGATTTCTAAAATTGTTTCCAAATTACTTCGCAGGCGACGGTAAACCATCTGTGAATATACGGAAGTTCAAGTCTAGAAAATACATTAATCCCTATGATAGAGTGAATACTTTGTATGTAAAACTTCTTATAGTTGTAGATTACAATTTATTTCAGTAAGCATAATATTTTATTTACTTATATCGTTTACTGTTTCTTATAGTTAAAACTTTTAGTTATATCTCAAGGGAGTTGTCGTTAAAATCTAGTTCTGACAGAATTTCAAAATTTTGACATCAAGCTGTTTATGATACTATCTATCAATGACCGATTTTTAAAAGACCTTAGCTTTGCAGAAATCGAGATATAAATCGTGAAAGTTTTTACTTTTTACACGGTTCTCCTGTAGTAAAATGCTGGGAAAGTGAAATTCTCGTCGATTGTAAACAAAAAACTATAATTACGATATTTTGAAAAAACTAATATAAGATGATGGTATTTAGAATATTATATTACAAACGTGGGAAGCTTAAAAGGATAGTTTTCGAGTAATTATAATCAAAAGCGTATTATGTATATTACTTTAGTTAAATTACGTCGGCGTGAGTACGAAAGCGATAGACAGAGCGAAGGGGTAGGGGAAGTTACTCGGTGCAGTAAGTCCAAAAGTTTTCTTTTCCCTACACCAAACAAACGTGCACATGGATAGGCTGCTCGGGCTCGAAACTTTTGTTTCCGATTGCAGCACGACAACTCCCTTAAAGGTAACCTATATAACGTATTTATATTTTGTAATTCGCTCTATAGATTCTGGTAAAAAGTATTTTTAATAACTTCTTTATAAGTTTTTAAAATCACTATATTATATTGAATATTTATAAATTGCTTTCTAAAAAATAATAAATGGTAAATCTTTTTTGAGGCGACTTGGGAATGATTTTGCTGAAACGATTCAATACGTAACAACATATTGGAATGCAGTTAATTTAAAATATCGGGAATTTGAAGATCCAGAAATAAAGATTTTAATCACTGGTATCATTATAGCAGAGGTATGCATAACATAGGGTTCACCAGTAGCTATTTATTTACTTTTTGTAGTTTGAATGTATGCATATTTTATGTTTAGGATAAAACTGCGCTTAATTACGTATATCAGGCACAAGACAAGTTTGGACGTGTAGATATATACAAACTTCTAAACTTAGCTGGAACTTTTTTTCACGTCCATTTGTTTAAAGACACGGGTTTTAGAAATAAGGACGGAGTGATCATCATGTCAGCGTAAGATTACTTTTTTACAATTTATTTAATATATTTAATCAGTGCATATATATTTAATATTCATTACTTTTTAGATTGGACTCAGGATATATTTTAGGTAACGATAAAGATTCGATTCCAAAACATGTGAACATTAGTTACTTGTATTATAAATAATAAACTGTTTTTTAGGACTAGCTTATCTGGGTAAAATATGTGTATTGGCTCATCAAGTAGCGATCGTGCTCGATTATGGCGATTTTGTTAGCATCCCAGTTGCAGTACATGAGCTTGCGCACTTGTAAGTTTTGAAGAAATTTCATGATTTAAAGATAAATGCCTTTAAATGTTTTTAGTAGCTAATTAAATTTTTGTGAGTGCGATTAATAAATAAGTAAATAATGTAGATGCGTAATTTTTGTAGGCTTCATGTTTCACATGATTCACAAAATTGTACAGTAGAATCGGATAAAAATGACATTAAGGATATTAGATCTATTATGAATTCAGGCTATTATCATGGAAGGGCATTCGCTTGGTCAGACTGCAGTAAGAAAATCATTTCCAATTTACTAACGTAAGTCATATATTTGATATTTTGACTTAATTTTAACGGAACAAACTATAAGATGAAATTGTTTCAGGACAGAAAATACTGGCTGCTTGAAATTCAATCGAATGTTTTCATTGGGTGAACCCTTGTATGATCCGAAATTGAACAAAACCTTATCAGAATAGCAAAAGAATTTAACGACTTAAACATGTCAATAAATATACGTTTGCACTAATTTATCTACAAATATATAAGTTTTAATCACCATTTTCCTTAATAAACTCTTGAAAAGTATTTTTAAAACTATAGCAAATGGTTTCTTGAAATTAATATCAACTAAGTACACGACGAAAATGGAAAATTTCAATAAACAACGTTCTTAACTTACTTATATAGTTCTAACGGTTCTCTAAAATTGATACTTTTCTGAATGTTGAATAATACGTAGGTGTGTATATCATAAATACATGATCCACCGTTTATTCAGCCTGCTTCAAAGAGGTTATATCGATAAGAGAATTATCGATTGAAAATTTATGAAATTTGGTACAATGTTTAAGGATAACGTAAATAAGACTTAGTTAAATTTTTAGGTACCTTATAAAGACGGATTTATAATGTTTACATGTTGACACGTTTAACGACGTCTTATGGAAAATCGTGTTTTTGCGAACCTTACTTATGTGTATTTAATTACTTGACGATTAAATATTAACGAAACTTCGTATTTTATCAAATAAATGCGAGCAAATTGATAATTGATTTTAAAAACAGTAGTAAGCGCCCTCAAAAACAATGAAATGGATATTAGAAGATATTTTTCTTTTAAAAAGTCAATTGACGCGAAGGTTATGTATGGTGAATGTATGGCTATATATATTGACTACGCTTGAACCCCCTTAAACAACCGATAGAACCTCCTTAAACAATTAAAATTAGAAATATTGATTATCGATTATCGGAAAGCTTTTCAATGGAATTCTATTTTTACAATAAGACCTGATAGGGTTTAGTTTCCTAATCTAATGATCAAACTATATTAATGGTTTTAAAATGTGAATGAATATTACAGTACTTAGTATAAAAAAAGCTTTAATTTTTGGTTTCATTCCGAGAGTTACGTCAATACCGTTGTACTTGATTGGATGTGTAATTTTTCTAGACCTTGTAAGCAGTATTCGAAGTAAAAGTCCATATTACTCTTTCGCAGCTCAACAGGCATTGACTAAAAAGTAAAAAGAACACCGTAAATTATGGCACTCACGTTAATAGTAGACGTCGCAGGCACAGATACTAAAGAGAGTCTGCGCATTAAATTATAATGGAGCAGAGATCATCGCAAAATGTGCCATAATCACCCTTTCGGTAATATCAGATCTTGCGCGCATTGCAGCTTCGCGGGCTTCGGTTGACGCGGACGCAACGGCGACATCATGTTCCCAGACGAATCTAGTTTAATGCGTCAGAGAATTAGCCGCGCTACCGCGAACTATCGATATTTCGCACGGGTGGCGGCGGGGGAACCCGAGACGGCTTATACAATTCGCCGTCAAAAGTCAAGTCCTGCCAAATTATCGTGATAACGGCCTCTGGTGTCGTATCGTTTTCGTCGAATTTCGGGTTTAGAGCTCGAATAAAATGGCAGCGGCGTTAATGACGGGCACCTATAATATAATCTTCGTTTAATGAATGTCGCGCGTTATGTTTATAGGTTGAAGGCGCGGGATGCGTATTCTTGCGGAATCGTAGTTCAGAGATAAGCTTTGATACATTTGTTACTACAAAGGTGACTTTGTTCTATTAAAATACCGTGTAATGAAAATGAATGAAAGTCGCGACGATTTTCATTATTTTGTTAGGGAAAAGGGATTTGAGAAAGAGAAGCAATTGTAAAGGGAACTTCCGGCAGCAACGAAGTTTTTGTTTTATGTAAAAAAGCAAAAAGGATGAGATAAATTATTAAAATGTTTTATTTTAAACTATTTAAATTATGTCCTCATTAATTACTAAAATTTGCAGGCGGACAAGTTAAATGTATTTTTTATTATTATTACATAAACTGAACAGTCGTACTAATTATAAAAATATCGATAAAAAGTATGGATTGAACTAAAAATATTTAACTGGTGGGTATACGTTTTTTTCTTCATTAATTATATAAAAGAAAATTAATGTTTATATAGATGGTTTAAAATACAAATTGAGAAACAAATAATTAACAGAAACAATTAGATTATTGACTTTTTAATATTTCGAAATAAATTAGTTGAATAACGAAAAGAGATATACATATAAGTCTTTTAGTTGAACGGAATAAGAATTCAACAGATGAAAGTGTAAATTAACTTTTATTTGACTACATCAATTGCCTGCGATCGTACTTCGATTCCGATTGTCGTGAATTGTGTGGAACAAAATTAATCGAACGAACCATTTAAGTATTAACGGCCTCTTGTCTTTATTTAGAGCCATAAATATCACGCTATCACCTAATTTATAGTTTTCTCGTAATTTATCTACAAAAATAGTTAGAATTTTATATTACATTAAGGGCTGCAATAAATGACGTACTTCATTATGTAATAGTTCATAATTTACAATGACGAGATCGGTTATAAATTACTTTTAACAAAAAATGATAAGATATAAAAGCTATTGAATTAAAAATCACAATTATCGTTTCTTATTTAACGAAATTCAATATTACTCTGCTAAGCTTCGAAATTAACAAATCACAATCCGACAAAATTTTCTCCGTACATAACGAATTTCCAACTCTCAAGCTTTCCAAACTTCAGCATAATTTATCCCCACACCCAAAGCTGCAATCGCACTTGAATTTGCTGCAGGAAAAAGTGTGTCCCACCGTCCTACCGATGAACTTTCCAGAAAATTTCCGCGGAAAATCTCACTGCCAACTCTCCGTTCCGCATTTACCGCCGCGCGGCAAAAGTAACTGCTCACACTCCCTTACTCACACACACACACACACACACACACGCACGCACGCACACACACACACACAAACACAAATGCACATTCACGTCGTGCCGCCAGTTTCCCCATACTTCGCCAATACTTGAGTCTCTCGGCGAGTTCTCTCGAGTTTTGTGGCTACATAATTCTCTTTTAAGATATTGAAATTACCAGAGAGAGGCCCGCTGCCTGCCGCAAATCTCTTGAGAAGCGAGAGACCGAGCGATGCAGGCCCTGCACTTTCCGCGAGAGCGCAAGTGATGCAAATCGAGTTTGCGCAGCGAGTTTAGTTACAATCGATTGAGTGAGCGCGAGCAAGAGAGAGAGAGAGAGAGAGAGAGAGAGAGAGAGAGAGAGAGAGAGAGAGAGAGAGAGAGAGAGGGAAGGGGGGAGAGCTGCAGAGTACACTCGTGTTCCTGAATTCTCGAGGAACTGTATATATATATATGTATCCAGGAGCTCGGGTGTATTGTGATACTGCGTCCTAGGTATATGGTTATAGTCCCATTGCGCGACTCGCTCGCTTGCGATTGTCGCCTGCATATACTGTACGGCTGTATAGGGAGAGAGGAGCTCTGTTGCGCTTTCTCAACACAATTCGCGCGTACTTTAGCTGAGCGAGGAGGATTGTTTTGTAATTAAGGCTGCGAGTTGTCGCAGTTATACACGGTGGATGGGAAAAAGTTACATCGAGCTGATTTTCCTGTTTTCGTGGAAATGCCATCGCTACAGTTCTTTTAATTACGATGGAAATTCCTACTACCGATTTATATATTCCGAATGTAGAGGTCATTATTTTCATTTATGTTTTTTTCTAAATATAGAAAACATTAAAAAAAAGTTTTTGCATTGGAAATAATTAGTACGCCACTTTAAATAAAGAGATGAACGAAATATTGCTTAATTTATAGTTAGGATACTTAGCTTTTACGCAGTAGGTTTTTGAGCCATATCAATATTTTCATTGTGAAGAATTGAATTTTCCTTAGGTGCGCTATCTTTCCCCGCACTCCCCCAATAATTACGGGTAGTTAACTGAGAGTTTATTTATAGTATGTTTATAATTAACCATTTTAGTAATAAAGTTCTTCGAAAAGTTTGTGCTATGACTACAGTTAACTAAAAGTTAATCACCATAGAGTCGACCATGTCACAAAGATGAACAGTTTTGAATTTTGAAATTTCCACATGCAATTAAAAAGTTGTCAGGCTGCGATGTAAACACAAAGCATATTTTCCATGCAATCTCTCTCTGAAAATACTCGGCTGAATTCTATTGGATTTTATTTGAAAAAAAAATTCCAATCTTATACACAAGCAATTAGAGGAAATTTCCATGGTCGTATTTGACGGAATGTGCACCAATAACTACACCACTACGCCTTCATACCTAGTTGATATTAATTTTAGAGAATTTAGGGGTTATACACGAGACCGTGGATCTCCTAAACTTCACGTCTGTAATTGCATTATATAGTGCCGCGCATCGCATCATAATTAAATTTTGCTTAAAACGTTACAGCAATACCACAATTAACTATTCGAAGCGCGTCCATGTTCTGCGCAGCATCCAAATTACTCGAAAATCTTCACAAACAACGTGTCGGATCAAACGAATTGTAGCCAACAGTGCCAGAACCGTCGTTAATAAAGAAATAGAAAGAGTGATGGAGAAAGAGTGAGGCGTGATGGAAAGCAGTCAGCTCGACCGCAGGCCCAAACCTCAAAAGGCGCTCGCTCGCTAAAAGTAGAGAGGGAGCTGCCTCGTCGCCTTCAAAGAATCCTCTTACGCGGACCACGTGACCAGCCAACCATCATCTCTTTCTCCCCTAATGAACATTTTACCTAACCATTCTCTCTCTCTCCACCTCTCTCATTATACCGGAGCGAGAGAGAGATAGGGAGCGAGGGTTAGCTATCACCTAACAAAGCCGTGCGTCCTGCCCACCCTTGTTTGTAAAACCTTTGATTTAGCAGCGCGCGCCAACCAACGGAAAGCTAGCCGACTCGCGTTAGTTAACATCGTCGTGAGCGCTAAGCCAAGCCGTGGCCAAAGCTCTCACAGGACCTGTCCGTTTCCTATACCCCTCGTACCCCCCTTTCCAAGTACTTCTTCTTCGTCGTCTTCTATACGGTCGCAGGCACTTGCTGGCCGCCGCGACAGCAGCCACTCGGGTAACTGATAAACTTGCACCGTTAATAACGCGTGTCCCACTCTCTTCTGTCGACCCTGCGTGCGGCGCACCAACCGTTCCTTTCCCCTTTCTTTACATACGCGTGGCTGTTCTTTCCTTATAATGTGAAAAAATTTCGTCATGTCGTCGTAGCTCTAACGCGAGGAAGAATATACATCTTGTCTCGGTCCCTTTTCCTATGCATTATACGCTTCCATTATTTTGTCAAAATCTCAAATTGCCTTTCCCGACATTAAACTGCTCCACATAATCCCTTAATATTTTAATGTAATATATAATGTGCGCAAGTGTACCGGGAACATGTATTCGACTCTGTCGAGTTTCGGCACTGTGAGCTGCCTACAGGCTGTGTATGTTTGTTACCTCGCTTCTCTACGCGGTTGACCACTCGCACAGAGGATTTCGCTTTTACCCTGCAGTCGAGTATCTACATATACGTATATAGGCCTATATTATATACGAATCTCTCTCTCACTCTCTCTCTCTCTCTCTCTCTCTCTCTCTCTCTGTGTATGTGCGCCATGCACTTGATTGTGTTTATGTCAGTACACGAGGAACCTCCGTACTATACGTGTGTGGGTGAGTAAGATGTTCACTCACGCGGTGCGATTGCGTTTGTGTTTGCGCGCATGATTGTGAAGTGCAGTAGGCCATGAGCCATATATATCTACCTATGTGTGTGTGTGTGTGTGTGTGTGTGTAGTCGTATATGAGGTATGTATATATGTATGTATACACGTATGCGGCGAGCGCGGTTTTAGTGGTTCGGTGTATATACCGTGCGTCTGTGTGCATGTGTGTGTGTGTGTAAGCGCAAATTAATGCAGACGCATGTCGGTATTCGGCGAAACATGCCGGATATGATTTTGAGAGATATTCGTCTAGTATGTAATATGCATTA
>UELV01149024.1:0-19750 GCA_900490015.1 Megastigmus stigmatizans
TAGTATTTGACCTTGAAACAACCTTCTAAGGGCCATAAAAAAATTATGAAATATCACTTTGGACGTCAAATTTCCCGCTCTTTCCGAATCCGGTGTCAAAAATAGAGGTTCCCTTTTTAAAAAAACACTTTGACCTTCAAATGACCTTGAAAGTGAAGTTCAAGGTCAAAAATAATTGGACCAAAAGATGTCCCCCTTTGTCCTGAACATCTTTTGCATGAACAATTTTTTTGTATTATGCCTATGAATGTCATAAAATTGGATCCATAGATTAAAATGGGACACCGTGTATATCATTTCAATAACTGAATATCAGATTTTTAACTGTATTTCATCGCTTCATTGTAGTGCAATAAAAATACTAAATAAAGTACATTCAAAGTAATTATATCTATCAATTTCTTTTTTTTTCTCTTTTTTTTTTGTAGAAAAATATTGAAGGCATAAAAGGAGAAAAAGCTTTCTCTCTCACTCAAATGATAAAGTAACAGTTAATATTACTGGCGATGCCAGCGGATATGTTTATTAATATTGAAAAATCATTCTATACATTCTATGGCAATTGATAATAAACACTATAAGCTTTCGTATGCTAAGAAAATCTTTATCATTATATTTGTTATAATAAATCAACGCATACAACTCTTTAATAAAATCGAACTTATTCAGAAAAATAATGAACTTGAATTGTTTCAAAATTTTTCCCATGCTAAAGCGTTACCCACCGATAGGTAAACCATTCACATTTTTTGTCAGCATTATTCACTAACAAGAATCCAATCATGGCATTTCCCATGCACTACACAATTTATCAATCGCTACTTAAGTGAAAACCATGTGAAAACCAAGTGAAAACCAGAGCGGCTTTCCACTATTTCACGATATTCCTTGCGACGTCGCGCACAGAGAGAAGAGGCTCACGAGACTCGACACACCGTATATGAAACCCACTCGTATACGCGAGTACACGCTATACGGCGAGAGAGAAGCAGCAAGCAGCGCAAGGAAAAGAAAGGAATCTGTGTGCGAGAAGAAGCGCACCGCGGGCTCTCTGCTGCTGCTGCTGCTGCTGCTGTAGAGCTCGCGCGCGCACATAATTTTCACGACAGTGAGTACGTATAGACGGCCTGCAAGTATTGCCAAGCAGCAGCAGCAGCAGCCCAGAGCACGGGCTTTATAGAAAAACAGTCAGGAGGGCGGAGGGGGCGAGGGGGTGAGGCCGGGGCAATATAGAGAATGCCGCACATCCGCTGCACCGTGTAGCTTCAAGCTTATACAACTGTGTGTGTGCGTGTGTGAGAGAGTATACGGTAGAGCATCTCCGCTACTCGCGCTCGTCTCTAGTCTCGCGCGCGGTGCGCCTCCTTGATAACGCATCCGCTTATCTCGCGGGAAATTGCAGGGTAGAGAGAGAGAGAGCGAGAGAGAGATCGGGAAGGAGCAGCAGCGTCAGGAGGAGAGCAGCGCGAGGAGAGGAATCCCCGGAAATTCCCGACCGCCGAACGCAATCGCGCGTAAGTGTATACAGCTTCTCTCTCCTCTCTCCCTCGAGGAGTAAATGATAGCGCCGAGCTCGAATTTCCAAGCTGCTCCAAAAGCAGAAGAAGCAGAAGAGGAAGACTCGAGCTGCTGCTGCTGCTGCTGCTGCTACTGCTACACTTTGACCGTTTGCCAAACCAATTTTTAACCCGCTACCGCCGAGCAGCGCATAGCCATATATACGCACACATACAAGTGAGTTGTCTCTGTAGCAACGCAATGCGCCTCGACGTGTACAAACAGCCGCTGCAGACGCGCCGGCATACAATGTATACATGCCTAAACAGAAACGCGCGAGCTTTATACGTACGTTTTAGGAAATAAACAGAAGTGTAGAAGTGGCTTTGCTTAGAGGTTTGCACTCGTACGCGCGCGCGGCCAGCGTTATTACCGTGATGTACCGACCTTAAGTGTGCGGTAGCCTCTCAAACGCAACAATAAAATGCCCGGCTATGGCCCCCTATATATATATATATATCTATGCAGTACGCTACTCTTTTTAGTGGGGTATCGCTCGCCCCTGTGTGCAGCGCATCGTTCGCCACACGCGCTTATATGCTTTACTCGGACGCTATATAGCTTAGCTCGCCCTACCCCCCACCCCCCGCGTGCGGACCAGTGTAAAACTCGTGCGCTTTATGCGCTGCGTACAGGGGCTCTCCTGCAGGAGAGAGGCCACACTCCTCGAGTGTGCTAAACGCATGATTTCTTTATGGTTTGAATAAAAAAAACTTTTTTAGCTCTGCCTGCCCGACCTTGCGCTGCACACACGTCCTCGCACATATTCGCCTATATATACTTTAGAATCAGATGCTGGACTCGGAAAGCAAGCTTTGACTTATGCGCAATATGAATTTTGCGATAAGTTTCCTTTTTTGAGTTTGCTGCTTTTTTGCTTACTCTCGTGCTTCTTTTTTTTTATAGCTGAGCCGTATTAAAAGTGACTTTTGCTTGTGTCGTGAAAAACATTCTTTTTATCCCGTTTTCAAATAAAACCGTTGAGTACTTACGCGCTACTGTTATTGGATTGAATCGTTTACTTCTTTACTTTATTAAATGGTACTAAATGGTGCATATAGCATTCGTACAGGAAAGCCTGTTAAAGCATGTAAATATAATTAAACGATAGAAATGCTGGATATATAAAACTTCCACGAAGGTTATCACTGCAGTTTCTGGAATGCATTTGAGAGAACCAAGATTGAAATAAATATAATATTGACAAAAAGGAGAGTGAAATGGAGAATTCTATCTCGTCTAATTTGTGAAAATCTGCATGGAATAATAGGCCGGAGCCTAGAGCTTAATTAAATCTCCGTAGTTTTGATCTAGTTGTGTGTATGTGTCCGCCAAACGAAACGTCAACTTTTAATTGAAAGGAAATACTCTCTCGCCCGCATTTATTGTCAAAGGGGGCGAGAGGAAGGGGGAGGGATGCAGAGAGGGGCTGAGGAGGTAAATCTCATAAAGGGCTAAATAATAAGTCCCATATAATACGATGAGTAGGCAAAAGCCTCGCGGATGCATTCATCTCGCCCTATATTATACTCTATATTAGAGATGAAAGCTTCGGAAAGAACTGAAGATCGAGAGATTACATTCATTAAGATGACTATCCGAGTATTTGAGGCAAGACGCAATTTGGTGCGGTGCACGGCATCGGCGGCAGCATCAACAGCAGCAACGACAGAACGGATTTGGAAAATGGAGTCTGTCAAATCGTACGTTGCGCGAGGCACGCGCGCGCATCACTGTATATCTTCTTTATACGACGACTACATGAGGGACCGAGAGGAGCTTTTTCGCCAAGCGACGAGGGAAATGTGTCTCTCTCTCTCTCTCTATCTCCTTCCATATACGCACTGCGCACCCACACGTGTGAGTATAATATATAGAGTCTCCTCGTCCGCCCAGGTGAGTGTCAAGTTGGGTTGTTCTTTTCCGGCAACAAAACCATGGCCTATAGCTATTGTATGCGCTCGGTTCTCTATACGTATACGTATACACAGAGTGCAGGATACTCGTGCGAACTACCCCGAGAGATGGGAAAGCGAGACAGAGCCGGTGCACTTTCTTTTTCTCAATTTCTCTCTAGATTTCAGCGTCTGCCCCTTTCTTTCCATTCCCTCTTATCCCGGCGGTGGCGCGGGTGTGCTTCTCGCTCTCTTCCATTCTCTTGGAGTCAGGGCGCGAGGCAGGGCTCAGCCCTCTGCCTCTCTGTACACTAAAGGCTGCGCTGCCGGGGCGCTGCACACACCTCAGCGAGAGAGAGAGAGAGAGAGAGAGAGAGAGAGAGCACATCTGAAGACTTCTTCTAGCACTTTGAGATGGTGCCAACTCAATTCTTATGCTCGCGAGCGTTTAAGGGGGACTCTGCTGCTGGTGGAGCAGCTCCTCTCTGTCCGTAAAACGAAGAGACCCAGGAGAAGGAGAGAGAGTGAGAAAGATGAGCTCAACGAAGAGAGAAGCCACTCGCCTTATCTTTATCTCCTTTCCACGCGCGGCCTGGATGAGGAGAGAGCGCCCGGCAAACGAAAATCGAGAAAGTATGTATTCTTGAATGAGCGATTGCCTGGGGGAAAAGGAAGAGGCGAGGCAGTTTCTTTGATAAAGAGAGCAGTCGTGCTGCCGCTGCTGCTGCTAGGGTCGAACAAGAGAGGAGAGCCGAGGAGGTGGGTTCGCGCGCGCACCGAGAGACGAGTGAAAGAGAAAAGGGTGAAACGAAAAGTCAATAGAGCTATGAAATCTACCTCGTCAGTCTTCAACATCTCGAGGCGGACGACTTCATTGATAGAAGCTCTCGAGTTCAGGTGGGAGGAGAGGAGGGAGCTTTTGCGTGTAATTTCATATCCCGCGCTCACCTTTTCTTTTCCAAGAAATTTGTTCTATTAACTTGTGCGCACCGCGCGAGAACGCGTCAATCCCCGTGTTTCTGCGTATCGATTAATCGATTAATCAGCTGTTATTTAGAATTTTTTTTATGCAAAACTTTATCAACATTTTACTGTATAATGTCGAATACCGAATGAGAACGTGCGAATAATGCGGAAATCTGTTCATTATTTTTATATACGGAGATACAATGCTTGCATGCATGTATAAAATCTAATTATGTATTTGTATATCGCTACTATAGTGACACATTTTAATTGCCTGCTGCACGGAATTAAAGATTCTTATTTTTCCCTTTTTCCTTACTTGACATTTAATTATTTTTTTAAATTAAAATCTCGCTCGATGATTGCGTAAGAAGCTTCCGAAGAATACGTTTTTTTTCTTTAAAGGAAAAAAAACTTATCCCCAGAGTTCAGTTTAGGAAAATGCGAAAATGAAGTTGAGTGTATTTCGATAAGGATATGCGCCGCCCTTCTTAGCTTCTTCCTTTTTTTTTTGCAGCTCGCCATCAGCGGATATATTTTTTGTCGGAATATAGAAGTACTTAATGCCGCTGACATGATTACAGCCCCGGCAGCATCAATTCGATCCGGCCACTTTTTCTCCCAAGCTTCTTGTCTCCGCGCGCAATCTCTCGCATCAACCTTTTTCTTCTTCCGTCCGATTAAATAATGAATAAGAGCTCGCCTTTCCCTATCCTCTTTGTATGATTGCCCGGAAAATAAGGTTTGTCCGCCGCAATACCGACATATTCATCCCTCGAACGTGTATACATATACATACACCGAGATACCAGTCTTCGCACCCAAGGAAATTCCTACATATATATACCGTCTCGCAGCGATGATTTAGTTGAACCAGCGGGGAAGAAAAAACCCGCAAATCCGACAAGAAAGATCCCTGCCCCGCGTATACACAACCCCGAGAGAGTATTGCGAGCTCCGAATACATAAACATATTTTTTGTCTCTCGCGCGTCCAAATCGCTGCGGTGCAACGTAATCTCGGTAAAAACTATATCGGCAACTGCCACCTCGTGACCCATTCCCAGCCGCTGCTTCCTCTTCCTCCTCCTCTCTCGGCCAGATTGGATAAGAAATTAATAAATGAAAAGTTCGTTAAGCTCGGCTGTGAGCGCGCGCGCGCAGAGAGCCAGCGGAAAGCGGCTGCTGCAGCCGCAGACTTTTCTCCAAAAGTTTATGACGACGCCGCCGCCGCCGCCGCTCGGCAGAAGAAAAATATATTTCGACGGAGCTCCGCGGCCGCGTACACTACACGATCACGAAGGAACGAGGGGGATTGGGGAGGAGGAGCAAAAAAGTATTCAGGTCAATTCGTTCGGGGAATAGCGAGGCGGCGGCGGTAACGTACTTGGTCGGGAATAAAAAATTCAGCGTAATACGTCAAATCCCAGAACGTATCCTCCACCTTGGCAGCCAGCATCAACACACTCACATACGCGTGCATATTGGTATATGTAGGAGCAAGCATGCGAACGAGAGCGAGAGCGAGAGCGAGAGAGGAAAGCCACAAGTGAAACCTGAGCGACGCACTCGTCCAATGAAACTTTAACGCTGTAGACGTGCGCTTGGCAGCAGCGGTCGAGAAAATGACGGCGACGTCGGCAGCTTATAACGATACACACCTTGGGAGTGAGAGAGAGAGAGAGTGAGAGAGAGAGAGAGAAGCGCACCCCGCCGCGTAGTTCACCTCATCGCTGTGCAACAAGATTCTCTGGTGCGCAGGGGCGATATATATATAAGCTTTGCAAGGCCTCGGTCTCGCGCGGTGCAGGTCTGCATACATGTATATACAGCTTCGCTTCGTTCCCCGTTTCATTCGCTATTCATAAGAGAGTCGACCCAGTACTCGGCTCAGCTTGATAGCTTTCTGGCCCTGCTATTAACCTCTGCGGCGCGGTGGCAGTGGCGGAGGCGGCACGAGGACTAGCCTACGACGACGACGACGACGACGACGCCGCACCGTATAAAGCCTATACGGTATGCTTAGCACGGAGCTGCGCGAGCGGCTTGCTAAGAGGGGATCCCAATACGGCCAGTAGAGACAGAGAGAGAGAACGAGGAGCGAGTCTCGCTGGAATAGAGCCGACTAATCTTGTGGATTTATGACCTTCGCGATCCGTGTGCGGCGGCGGCAACGGCGGCCCGCTTTCTTATTCAGCCGTTGCTGCACCGTAGCTTGGATATCGCGAAATTTCGCGCTGCCGCGGGGCCGGGATGAAAAAAAAAAGCGCGGCGGGGAAATGAAGAAAAATGCCGACTGACGCGCGCAGAGCCCGCGGTTCTGGAGTCAGCTCTCGTGGCAGTCCCGCGCGCTCGCGGCGGGACTTCTATATACTTTTCGCACTGCATTATACGCCGCCGGATATGCAATATACCTGCGTAATTTTGCTTTTTTGCTTGCACTTTTCTTTATTGCGTCACGCCCAGTAGCGCGAATCATTAATTATATGTCGGCTTTAATATAAACGCGGATTTAGCAATGGGATATAATAGCGTCGCAGCTGGAGATGTCTCTGCGTGCGACTCTGATAAGGAACGAAAAGAGTCCCGATGCACTTTCACGGGTTTCTTGGTATAGTTATAGAGAAATGTCTTATTGTACACTTCTCTATTTTGGATTTAACGTGTAATTCAACGTCTTTGTGCCGGGGGGTTTTTGGAAAACCAATGCGAGATAGTGAGTATAAAGCCATTGCTTTCCCCGGCGTGTAGTTCCAATACAGTAATGTACTGTGGTTAAATGAAATAAAATATAATAAAGCGAGAGAGCGGCGGAGGATGCATTAGATAACTTGAACAAGTATTTTCTTCTCTTGTATAGAAAGCTTGCTAGTATTGCTGTATGCACTTTACAAAGTGAATGCATCAGAAATTGCTGACTATTTGTAGATTAAAGTATTCGATAAAACAATCGGTTATGTTAATACGAAAAATTAAAAATAAATAAATGAACATACAAAAAGAATGTGATGGTTAGAAATATTTTTTACGAAGTGTCTTTTTTCGTGAAGTATACCAAAATAGACGACATTTTTCGACAATCTGAGACTTAAGATTCTACGCCTATATAAGGTACACGGTGCAAAGTACTAAACTCCAAACTACACAGCACTGTTACCGTCGCTATCGCTATGCTTTTAAATCAACCTTTCAAATTGTACAACTGTATAATTTAATTTTTATTTTCCTTTGTAAAAATACGAATATACTTTAATTCATATATAGAGCACATTATAATATATATCGACCAGAAAGCCTTTCATATAATTATGCAATAAATCAAACCTGATTTTCAGCTTACCAAATATTTAATGTTCTATAGTGAAATGCATACTTTATGACATAATTGATCACATAAGTATAATGATCCGATTTATTTTAGCCTAATTTTCAAATGTTTTAAAATCAATTAATATCATATTTTATTATTAAAGCAATATAATTTTATTAAAATAATTTACTTTGTTTTAGTAAGAAAATTATTTAAGGAATATCTTTTTCAGACTGATAATATGTAGCTCGCCTTGAGTCGGATTTCTCTCGTACCCTTCGAATTCTTATTTTTCTCGCACTCGAAGCATCTTGAAACAAAAATACTCCCTCTTCGCGAGAGATAATAGCATAAAATCAGATTTAATAATCGTCGGTGCACAAAGCTGAGAGACCACTCCCAGCTCAATCACGGCCAGGATTCCTCAAAAATATTCAATGAATACTAATTGCGCTAAAAGAAAAATAAGAGAAGCCCCACGACTATCACCGCGGCGAATAAGAAACCAACTTTCTCTCGGCTGCATCTCTCGGTGAATGTATAATATTGAAAATCGTATTTGTAAGGTCGAGATCGCGTCGTGCAGAGAATGACTTACAAGCTATATCGTATAACTTATATGTATATAGGTGGTCGGCGCAATCGCCCAAATGCACTCGGCTCGCCTCTTTCCTCTCTCGCTCGCTTTCTCTCTCTCTCTCTCTCTCTCACTCACTGTAGCCTCTCTGTCTTTGTCTGGTGGCGCGAGCGCAAGGAGGAGGCCAGATGAGGGCAGAGGAGCGAAAGTAATTTGATATCTCCTTCATCCAAGAGCGAAGATGGTCGAGATTGCTTGGAACAAAAGAGGGGGTAGGAGGTGCGCAACCGAGGCCGTGGCGGCGGCGGCCTTTGCGATTGCACGTATAATAAGTCTTGGGGAATTCTTTTAATGCCCATTAAACTATAACGGACCAATGAACACCTCGTAATTATCGTGTGCGGGGGACGACTTTGGGATTTGCCAAAATGTTTTAATGGCAAATGATTGAATGCGGCAATGGATTGTGGCTTTCGACATAGTTATCTACTTCGTTTGTACGTAAAGTTGGCGAAATTAATTTTACACTTTACATTATAATTCACTTGATAATTTATTACGTAAAAAATTGTAACTGCTATACTTCTGAGTTTCGCTCTTTCTCGAAGACAAGCCATGTACAAAGAAAGAAGAAATAATTAATGTTTTATGCGTTTCGTTTTCCTTTCTCATTCCTATAATCTGCATTCATTTTCTTTATAAAACTGCTTAGAACTAATCTATATGCGGTCTCATTTTTAAATTAAAATAAGCGAATGAACATATAACAATTATATTTTTTCAGTTACTAATCGTTATATAAAAAGTTTGCTCTCGAAACTTCGAGGCATAATCCCGTACCCCAGTAATTACACGAATTATATTTTAACGTAATAAAAATACTATATCTAGACCAGAGAAAAATTCCTGTACTTGTTTTCAACTAAAATAAAACAAAGATATCAAAAATAAAGCAAACATCGGTAATTTAAAACTTTCCATTGCAATACAAAGAAAGGTGTACGTATAAAGCTGCATTCCCGTATAAAACAATTAAATATTTTCAGACCACCGTAATCTATTGGAAATATACTCAACCCATTGTATACAAAATTTTATAAATAATAGCAGGTTAAAGGTGAAAAATGTAATACGTTTAAATGCTACAGGAATGTAAAATTAACCATTTGTTTCATTAACCGTACAAAGCAATTCAATCGTCTGCACGATTGATGCTGAGAAAACTCACTTGTAGAATTCACTGAGATTTGCAAAACAATGCTCTACATCCATATTGAAAAACATCGTCGAGAATGTACAAAAATGCAATTGAAACATATTGCCAAAGGAAAAGCGACGATCCTTTATCTGCAGGGGAGAAAATAAAACAAAAAGCTCACAGTTGCAGCGATAGGCAGCAGCTGGTCATATACGTACACTATCAAAGCACAACTTAAGCATCACACGGAAAGAACGAAAAAGGAAAAAACTACAAAGTATCGCAGTGCGCAGATATTCAATTGCACTTGATGTCGCAGCTGTAGCTGCAGGGCAGGACAGGAGGCTGCAGCAAGCGCGGAATCAGGCGCTCAGCATTATCGCGCCCCAAGCGCGAGGTAAAGAGGAAGAACCTCTCTCATAAAAACATCCGTACGGCGCAGCAGCAACGCGCGCGCGTATACACACCAGGAGCTTAAGCGAATTCGCTAGTCGTGTCGGCCGGCAAATCACCCCGGTCTGGCTGCTGCAGTTATATATCCCCGCTATACAACCGAACCCGCGCGCCCTACACACCTCCAGCTGCAGCAAGGTACGGCATCCCAAGTATCGCCGTCCCAGCGGTGCAATATGCGTAACGACATAATCCTACTTGATTCGCAGAGAGAGAGAGAGAGAGAGAGAGAGAAGATGCAAAGGGCCCGCTACCACCGCCGCCTCCTCCTCTGCCGCTATACCAATCCTCGGAGGAAGGTGCAGCGTGAGGAGGAGGGGAAGGAGGGCTGCTTAAGCCTCCGCCGCGGTGGCGAACTATATATATATATAGGTTCCTCTTCGTGTAGCTCGCATGCAAATGCCGTCTCCTCCCTCTCTCTCTCTCTCTCTCTCTCTCTCTCTCTCTCTTACTCTGCCGAGTATATCGATATATGCAAATATGTCCCGGATGTAAGAGTTGAATTGGCCACCGCCGTTGTATCTCCGGTCAAACTATATGGCGCTACGTATATACGTCTACACCACTGTGTGTTATGTATCCGCGTCTGTGCAGTCTACATGGGGAGGGGAAAGGATACCTCCTTTTACTCTATCTCTCTCTCACACACACACCCACAGCCGCTTTGTATATCCTTTTCATCCTGCTCTATTACCGCGCACACACCCAACGCTCGCTCGCTACTCGCTCTAGTCCCCGATCTCCGCTCTATATAGCGCATCATCCATATGGATGCTGAATTAATTTAATAACGTCGCCGCCGACCGCCGCTCTGACATAAGTCAAACCACTTGAGCGCGTTTTTCGGGGACAGCTGGTCCGTCCAGTCCGCCTTCCTGCGCGTTCTACCTATGTTTTGTGCCTATATGTTATGTGCTGAAAGAAGGTCAGTGACGCGCTCCGACTTCTCAGAGCGTCCGAGAACACGCCGCCGACAGAAAGAAAGGATAACAAGCCTTTGCCAAGGTCAAGCCGTGCAGCCGATTTATATAGGTGTAAGCGTAAAGGTGTAGCCTATATATAGGAAGCGATCGAAAAATCTGTATATAAAGAAACCGGCCTTCGGCAGCCACGCACGAGAGAGAGAGAGAGAGAGAGAGAGACGCGGATGTCGGCGAAAGGTCCGGGATTGGACTACATATAGGCGACGACGGTGTGCGTGAGCCTCCGTGTATGCATGTATATGGGAGCGACGACGTGTGCGGGGACGGTGATGCAAAAATCCCCGAGAATTGTCGTAGACTATCTCCCGATGCTGCAGCAGCAGCGAGAGCAAAAATACACGCTCACATCCTCGCTTTATGAAAGCGGACCGGCTGTTAGTAATGGGCTGCATTCTATTCTCCTCTCGGTCTCGCTCTCGCAGTGATACGCCACGAGGAAAAATAAAAATAGTTGCAGGTAGCCGTGTCGAGCTCGTTCGCGAATATGTTTAGAGGCGGCCGACGTAACGCATTGACAAGCTTCACCCTCTCGGCGACGTATGCATATTTTTTTGCCAAGACAATGCTCGACATTTTCTGCGCGTCGAGGTTTCCCTGTGTATATAGGAGGAAAGGAGGAGAAAACAAAGCTTCAAAGAAAATGTGTTTTTATATATAAAGGAAAATATTCTTTTCATCCGCTACCAGGTGCGACGAACTGTCTAAATTGTGGCTTGTTTTTATCATTGGTTCGAGAATCGTGTGCAATGAAAGAGAAAAGGTTAATACTATCGAATGCTTGACAATGAAATAAGCCCTTTGTAGCGAACGAGGAGAAAAGCGATATAAGGAGAGACAAAGCATTTGTTACACGAAGCAAATAAAAAGATTGAATTTATCAAAGACTTACTGTCACTCCCCGATAGTGAAAAGACATTTTCTATTTGGTCAAAATTGAGCCCCTCGTTGAAAAAAGATCCAAGTTGGATTCATTTTTCTCTTTTTGCTCTTTGGGAAGGCCACTTTTTTATATTATATATACCGAATCGTGACAAGCTTAAATTGTATTTTACATGCATGCGTAATCGTTAATGCTAATTTGTTTTACGTCAACTTTTAACGTATTTAAGTAATTATAGTTATAATATTTAAATAAACTATGAAAATTAAATTAAAAAATTTTAAAATTACTCGACATTAAATTTTACAGCAATATTTAGATTAACGATAATATAAAATGTAAAACAAAAATTCTAAGACTTTAAATGTAATTTAAAACTTTAATACAACTTTCGTTCGCTAAAATTTACTCAGCAGAATAAAAGTTAATTTCAATCTCCACACATTTATTTTACATAAAATGGAAATAAAAATTGTTACTATTTCAAAAAGAGGTTTCAACTGTAAAAATATAATTTTATTTCCACATCACAAAGTTTTTAATGCAATTAATCTAAAATAGGATATATGAAGAAACTTTGACAAAGTTAAATATTACCAGCCATTCCAAACCGTTGTATTGACCAGCAGAAATATTTATTTTTCGAGTATATATCGTTACAGTTTCAAAAGCAATTAAGGAGGTTTGACTGTTAAAAAATTAGCAGGTGAAATAAAACAAAAAATTCATATAAGTATACTAGCATGCGCATAAAAAAATACCTTATAAATTTTTGTGTAGCTCTTGGGTATCTCAATGATGATATATTAATAAAAACATTTTATGTATTTTAACATGCTATCTAATTGAAAATAGCACTTTTTATGCTTCCTTGCGTCAATATTTATGGTGGCAAAAAACTCAATTGAGTATAAGTTATACATATTAAATATATCCAATTCGCTACTCAAATCAAATGAATTCCGCACATGAGGTACCAAACGAACCCCCTTAACATAAATTGTTTGTTTTATTTTGCAAGTTAAATAAAAATATTTCAATCTAAATGAACATTCGTTGTGTGTACACTCTTATTGCGAGTATTTGTGAAATATTTTTGAAGAATTCAAAAGCATTTTATTCTGAAATGTATACATTGTCTGGTAAACAAACACAATTGTGCAATTGACGTTTTCCAGTTTATAGACTGCCAGGCATCTGATGCACTTATATTTGCAACTTACAAATGTCGAAATCTATAAAGGCGATCTAGAAATACTCTGAAAGAGACTGAATTTCATTTTATCTTCATTGATCTCCGGGAACCTAAAACAGTTGAAAGTTTCGATAGCGGTCGAAAGACTTCGAAAGGAAACCAAATGAGCGATTTCAATAAAATTGTGCTAGATGGGACCCAATAATTTTTTACGATTCATTAATCCAAACATTGGAATGTAATATGGATCTAAATGTAAAGTGTTGAACTTGGAGCATAAAATTGTATTTTATCAAAATATAATATACTATTATACACCTTATGATCATGGAATATACATTATATGATGACTTGAAATGAACGGTAATAGATCTAGTCATATCCGAGCAAAATTGGTAACGGGATACAAATTACACGTTTATGTAACAAGTAAGAGATTCAGGTATAACAAGATCTTGTCTAATTTAGCTTGACAACTATAATACTTATTTACATAATACTGTACACGACATCTATAAACTTTTTTCTATAACATATTTCCCTACTAGAAATGATGAATTTATTTATATAAGTATGGGTATAGTTAATGCGTTCTCCATGTTACGACGCATACTTCTAATACTCTTTTTTTTTTAAAACGAGCTTTGCGGTAAAACATTTTTTACCTTACTTACTGTACATCCTGTTTCGAGTTTTATTTGTCATTCCGCATTCCGCTACAGGAAATGTATATGTGATAAGTATTACGATTAGAGCGATTCGCATATTGTAACCGAACAGCAGAGCGGCGTCCTTGACATCGCGCCGTCACCGGCAGATCCGCATACTCAAAAATTTTCAGATATTCAAAGTGCTTACACGCTGTTTTTATGATACACAAATGTGAACTCGGCAAGAATTAAATTATCGCATTAACACAAGCAAGTGTACATAAATAATTTTATTCCACCGAAGTTAAGTAGAAACAGAACAACTCTGCTTCACTGTACAGTCTTATTCCAGAGAATGTGAGCGTATTATTATTTTCATTTCGGTATATATATACAATATATTCATCTGCAATTGTAATGTGTTCGATTAAATTAAATTTAAAGGTATGCGTATGCTTATATAAACACGGGGTGTAATCGAGGCCCGTTTGAAAATGCACATTCCATCTATTGGATTTTATGGTGATGATACTTCTATGCGCTATACAAAAAATATATAGCTTTAATATTCAAGTAAACTTTTTTTCATTCACCTCCTAACCTTTATTATTGCACATCATACACTCAAGACACACCCAAATCTCTATACAATAATTTTCCAACAATATCTCATCTATAGCACCAAAGCAATCCCTCAAAAATAAAAGCAGCAGCCTATCCTAGTCTGCGCACAGCCAGAAAGAAGAAGAGGCTCGCCGTAGCAGCAGCAGCATCGGCAATAAGAAATAAGATAAAGCTCGTTACCCCAAGTCGCGCGAGAAAAACGAAGGCTCCGGCATAATTATTGCGCGCAGGCATAGACCGTATAGCTCGGGTCCTGGAACTTGGCGCTCGCGCAGAGGGCAACTTTTAATAAGCTATAAGTCGAAAATTGCATCGAAAAGCTCCTGGAAGCCGCGGTGGTATATAAAGCGAAGTTGCGCAAAGTATATGCAGGATCCGCTCGCTCTCTCTCTCTCTCTCTCTCTCTCTCTCTCTCTCTCTCTCTCTCTATCTTTCTCTTTCGCTGCTCCTTATATACACGAGAGAAGAGAAGGAAGCGTCACCGGGACGCATCGAGCGGCGACACACCGGTAGTATAGTAGGCTATGCACGTTGCAGCACCAGCAGCAGCAGCGGCGGTTGCAACTTTGCATAAAGCCGCCACCGCGGGAGCATCGCGTGTGTACACACGTGCAGCGGACGCGTTGCGCTCCGTTACCCACTGGGGATCTTGGCGATATAGAGATGGAGCGAACGCCTTAGGTGCATCGCATGCATACACTGCACCCACATTTCCCTCTCTCTCTCTCTCTCGCTTTCTATGTGTGTGTTGCGCGCGGGTCCAGCTCGGATTACGATCTGCTAATCTGCAGTGACACAGCATCAATTACGCGGGCCTGCATATCCCGTGTATACGTATATAACCAGGGGCCAATTTTCGTTGACTATATAGTCGCCGTTGCACACGCGGAAACTAGAATAAACAGTCGGGCAAACTTACGCTGACGTCGAACACGCCGTCTCTCATGATCTGGCTGTGATGCTTTCTCTCTCTCTCTCTCACACTCTGCCCTCCTGTAGCTGACTCCACTCGAATTCGGCAGCTTTTTGGCGCTCCGCAAAAGCAGCCGCGCGTCCGTCTCCCCTTTTGGCCGATTCAACAAATCCAAGCCATCAATCACTGGGCCGTCGCTGCTGCCGCTACGCCACCGCTGCCCCGATAAATGGGCCGTATTTAATTTTCCCGGCGCGCTTTGCACGCGGCGCCGCTGCTGTTGCCGCTGCTATTTTTTTCGCCGATCGAGGCCTGCTGCGGGTTCCGTGGCTCGGGGCTTGGACCAGCCGATGGGAACAACATCCGCGACGCCTCTGTCCAAGGTGCAATGGGAGCCCGTTGTTGCCGTTACAGCTGTTGCTATTGGGCTTATTATACAGGCATGACGCAGCCGCGAGCTACGAGGACCAGCTCCTTTGCTTCGTTGCTTGCTCCGGATATTCTGCGCATACACAAGAAGAGCGGCTTTTATTTTCTTGGCTTCTTTAAAAATGCTTCCGAGTGCGTACCGTAAGCTGCGCCAGGGGATTCCTCAGCAGCTTGCCTATGTGCGTGCGATGGCTGATATTGTATATATGCAAAGTGGAAAAATCGGGGTTATCGCTCAAATCGATGTGTGCCAACTCGCGCAGAGACGTCCATCTCGGAGCATGCCAATATGTATATGGCAGCCGAGACGCGATCGGAATCGTCGTTATATATATATATATAAGCTGCGTGTACGTGCACAAACGGAGATGAGGTGAGTGCGCGATGAGAGAAAAGGATCGAATGACTCGATGGATTCCATGGTACACATACGTCTGTACCGTATATATACACACGCACACACGCAAAAAAAAATGTGTGTACCTACCTACATACCAGTCAGCGGCGACGCGTCAAGCGATCAGCTTGGAATGCTAGAGTATAGAGAGAGAACGAGAGAGAGAAAGAGAGAGAGAGTGAGAAAGGTCAGCAACACCACCCCACGTGCTCTTGTCAGTGTCAGAAACTACTGGCGCACCGACTCGCTTCATCCCTCTCTCTCTCTCTCTTTCTCTCTACTCTCGTTCTCTCTCTCCCTCTCTCTCTCTCTGTCTCTCTCTCTCTTTCTCTCTTTCTTTCCCTTTCTCTCTCTGATGCCTCAGTCGAGTGGGACAACTGACACGAGCTTTTCAATACTCAACGTCCTCGGACTGTGCGGCAACTCCTGAATTTCTAAGTTTTTCACGTTTCCTTCCTCTACATATATGCATACATCAGAGAGACCCGATATATATATATATATGGCTTTACGTCACTTGGGTTACGCGGTGTGCGGCTCGTGGTACAGGAGCTGCTATCGGTATGCAATAGCGCGGAACAGCAATAACACATTATTTAAAGCCGAGAGACCTATATATATACCTACGCGTGCACCTATATATATATTGGGTATGTGAAACCTGAAAAACGTTTCCATTTCCGAACGAACGAGCTACATAGGAACTATGGACTCAAAACTTAATTCTACTGCATACGGCGATGATGTCGATTCGAAGGATACACACAAGTGTGCTCTGCTCGTTATTGTCACAGTCATGCATCGAGGCATCGTCACCATTGTTTAGTTGCTATTCTGGGAAGACACGGCGAACGGAGCAATTCCGCTCATTAAACATTGATAAGCATGCACGTGCGTGACGTAGTGCAGGTGCGCGGCTCTGTATTTTAGACTTTTTCTCGTCGATCGTGTGTCATTAGGCTGCCAAAACAACATAAATCGAGAAGAGAATCGAGAGGAGCCGAAATAAAATCTATACCGCGAACGTAAGAATATATGTCTGGCAGGTTAAAGAGGGTCGTAGGGGTCAACGATTGCTGGCAAGACTGCGACAGAAATGCGTGCGTGTATAAGTTAGGCCCCGGGGCAAGACGGTGAGAACGGGCTTAATTTACGACGAGAAAGAGAAGCCGGGCGAGACATTATTGTACACAGCCTCGGTGCGCGCGTGAGTAATGCAATGACAAGGACAGCTTATGTATTGTGTGAAGTGTAGAGCAGCTGTGTAGCGGCGTGTCGACAGGTATAAAACGCGTGGATTTCGTGCACAAGAGGCGAATGTGTGTATATAACGTATATGTAAAGAAGAGGAAGGAAGGAAGAAAATAAATATATAATAAGCTTAATAACCTCGTTGCATCAGCGATTGGGCGGAATGCGCGCTAAGGAGCGTCTCTCGTGATGTTCGCTGCAGAGGCCGGCGGTCGTCTCCCCCTCGGCTGCTGCAGTGTCGCATCAGCCGCTATAAACAACGCGCGCACAGAACAAACTTCAAACAACCTGCCGGTACAGCCCGTATATACGAAGTCACGCCGCGATATGTATATTATATCCGTGTCCGCGCGACGCTGTTTGAACAACAATAATCGCGATCGCCCGCGAGTGTGTGTCCGTGTGGCTGCGAGCGTTTATACGAATTGGTGCAAGGTCGCCGAGGAGGACTGCGCGCCTGCAGCTTGGCACACTGTGTGGAACGCGAGGAAAGAGCTCGTTGCGTTCGCTCTTATATATACATATACATATATATAATGGCCAGACAGACAGAGACTATACAGTGACACACACTGGGCGCTTCGAAACGAGCCGATGCGAGGTGAACGACGGTCGGCGCTCAACTAAAGCGCGGAGCCGAGAATCGCGGCGAATCGGGCTCTCTCTCCGACTACGGCTCCCCCCTCGCGCGCGCACCAGTTTCGGAGAGCCGGCGCGCGCGTTACCGGGGTACTCCTCTCTCTCGCTCGCTCTTGCTATACGTACTCGCGCGACGGCGGCTCGCCGGCACAGCTTATAGTGGAGCTGCTATACTCTCTCTCTCTCTCTATCTTTCTCTCTATCTCTCTGTCTACCTCGCTCACACGGCCTGCTACCACTATGTATACTATATATAACACTCTCGGAACCGTTGCCGGCTCCTTCTCTCTGCTACTGCTGCTGCTGCTGCTGCTGCTGCTGCACGCGCACGCCCGCGCCACCGCAGGCTCCATCTACCTATCTATCTCGCTGTCTCTCTCTCTCTCTCTCTCTCTCTCTCTGTAGCGGCGATCGGAACGTGCAGATGTATATATATATATGTCCTGCGGCGAGCGCGTATACGTGCGGGAGAGGGAAGGAGAGCGCGCGGAGGCCGAAGAAAGAGACGCGCTTAGTATACGTATACCTGTTGAATGTCCGCCGCCAGACTCGAAGCAGTCGAAGCTTTGCGCATTCGATGTGTATATACATATACGTGTGTGTGTGTTGTGTGTGTGTGTGTGTGCGTGTATTGAAGAGCGTATAGAGCAGGGAGATACTGGATACTGGATAGGGAGAAGCCGCAGGAGTTGTGCGGATCGCCTGCGAACCGCAGGGTGTTGCTCGAGTGAGAGGGAGATGCAGAAAAGTGAACGTATAAGAGTTGCACTGCTGCTGCTGCTGCTGGGTGAAGAGAAAAAAAGCCGCCAAGAGCGAGAGCTGCTGAAACTGCAAGTGCATGGCCGTGTCAATGTTTCTCTAGCAAAACACTGGCACACGTATATAGTAGTGCTTCTTCTGGACTGGGATGTGATAACCGCCAAGTCGGACAAGTTTTAAGCGTTGCGCTGCTGCATGGTTATATTTGCGTATACAGTCTACACGGATGATTTTATACTGTGTACTTATACAGTTCTTTTTTCACCAAGATATTCACTCTGCAAATCGTGAATCCGAATAAATTTATAATAGTGATGAATATTATAACGTTTCCAAATTTAAGCTTCTTAAACGAAATAATAGTTTGAAATATATACTCTGTAGGTGTATGAGTTTTTCGTGAATTTTTGGACTTTTGACGATATTTTTAAAATCATAACAGTTATGTAAGCAGCCTGAATGTTTTTGTAAGTTTATAAGCTGACTGGTATCCCTTGAAGCAACAAAGTCCTTTGAACAGTATGACGACCGATTAAAAGATTTTTGCTAGCTTATATAGCTTTTGCAGATTTAACTATTTTAAAAAATACAAAAATGCATGCAAATCAGCTTCCGTGCTAATTAGCTATAACTATATACAAAAATACCGAGTCAGTAAGTATATTAATCCGAAATGCATAAAACTAAAAGTTTTATAATACTTTTTCAATAATATGTCGATTATATTGAATACTAAATGTGCAACATTTAATAAACACTATATATTTAATAAATTACAACAGTTTTTCAGACATAATAATTCGAACCAGACCAGATTATTATACATGTAACGTTAAATACGCATTTTACTAGTTTTTTCTGCAAAGGTATAAATATCTGCAAGTAAACTGTTACGCGCACAATTCATTAATTTGTGTTTTTAGGATCACTAAAATAAAATAAACTGCGGCGCTGTATTAAAGTTCACTTGATTTATTTAAACAAAAGTTCTTATTCTAATTATTAATATCTAATAACATATTGAATAATTACGACAATATAATAAGTTTACACAAATGATTGAAAAGTATTGATT
>UELV01149025.1:0-17265 GCA_900490015.1 Megastigmus stigmatizans
ATATATATATATATATATATATTCACTTTCAAAGCGAGAGGACTATCATTTCCGAATGTATAGTAGGTGGTGCATTATATATCCTAGACGAGGCTGGCAGTTTCTTTGTTGTTCGGGTTCGGCGTGTACTGTAACATTATTGAGTTTATGGCCGTTATAGTTTCCTGAAGTAGCTTTTAGAGAAAGAAGCTAATTATTGGTCTTGGCGAGCCGACATATACACAGGCTATGGGCAAAAAATTATAGTCAAGCCTTAACGTACAGTTATCTCGGTATAAATACGGTTGTTCGAGGAGATAAAAACAAAATTTGCATTGGATTACCAGCGCATGTGTGTGCGTCCAGGGCTGTGTATGTAGAAAAAGGATATCCTGGAGATAAGCAGATGCTATAATGCGCGCGCAGTGAGACAAAAAATATAAGCAAAACAATTATATGCTTATAAGATTTGTTGGAGAAACAGATAATAATTCTTGGAAATTAATTCCAAGAATAGCATTGAAATATAGAGATCGACATTAAGTCAAATGTTTTATATTTAACGGTAACCCTAACTATATTAGGTATAACTATTCACAAATTTAGTTAGGATAAGCCTATAGGATAACAAGTGTAGGTATATTAGAAATTTATCAGTATGCAGTCAGACTTACTCGAATTATAGAAAACATCGTTAAATTATGAATTTCAGTCATTTGACTCTAAGAGACTCTTTTCTACAAAATACATCACTAATAACAATTCAAGTATATATATATATATATATAATAGAAGATTTTAAATCAGTATTGTTTAGCCATTTAACCACACTGAGAAACCACACAGTCTTGCATTAAATGACTGTGGATTAAATATTAATGAATGTGGATTTGAATATGGCGAATTAAATATTCATTTACTGTTAACGAATATTCACTTGAACAGGTGACCTATATAAAATCCGCTGTGTCTTAATAGTTAATAACTGATTCACTAATATTAAATGACACAATCAATTAACGCCAAAAATTTTGTATTTGAATTCATTCATTCCGTAAGTTCGACATTGTGATATATATATATACACTTTAAATTTTAGAAATACGTTTTAATACATATTCATTAACTATTAAGTATTCTTATCACTTATAAGAACAGCACGAAGGATTTATATTAAATCCAAGCGTACGTTAATAGTTAAGAACTAGAGCTTCATGACAAACGTATTCGTATTTAATATAAGTGATATTCATTAATTGTACTGTAAATGAACCGATCATTTACTACAAGTCATCTTTTTTCTCAGTGCATATTAATTTACATTTAATATACATACAATTCACAATTTCATAAAGTCAATTCACTTGGACTTTGTTAGAAAGTTCCGCGTGTCGGTTTTCACACAATTCTTAGCATAAATTTCCATTAAAACCGATCGAAAGAGATCAGATGTTCTCACACACGAAGAACCACCGGCTTCTCGCAGCTCACTGACTCGATGGCTTTTGCCTATGGTACGGATTACCATTGTCTTCGTTGCGGTCATCGCCTCGTTGGTTTTAGGCTGCGCCAACTGCGAACAATGCTGATGTATATGGTAATCTATAGTACACACGTGTTATATGGGGGGTTGGCTGTTTCTCGCGCCGCCGCGTCGGGGACATGCGAAAAAACGGGTCCGTGGAATTTTTCAGACTTTGACATAAGCAATAGGTATATTATATATACTCGTTAATCCGAGCTATTTTAATGAGATTAGTGTGCTAATTTTTCTTTGCTGTTTGCGTAACTGCAGCACTTTGGAAGTGGGTATATATGAGTATGTATCAACCGCTCCACTTGCGCGCCGTGGTAAGCGTGAATTGAAAGTTTATAATTATACCGGAGAGCGATACGTTTTGCATATATATATGTATGTATTTACTCTTAATGTTATAAGCACTTTATGTACTTGACTAATGATTTTCTCATGTATATACGATATGCATGTGCTTTATATACCCCTTTCAATTTTGAGCGAGTGCACGAGTTGGCCTGTAAATAAAAAATGTCGTCGAACGAGGACATAAATAATTGTCTCACGTTGAAGTTATGCGCGCATTAGGTTTGCAATCTAATCTTACGTAAAATTAAATAATCTTGCACAATACTTTATCCGATAATAATATGACATGCTAATTTTATTTTCTATAATTTGCTTTAAGTATCTTTCTAAGAACTGTGAAGTACATGAGTATCAGTAATAACGGTCGGACAGTTTCATTGTATAATATAAATAATAATTTTAAATTCGACGGAATACAGTTTACGAATTCTTTAGTGCCTGTAAAAAATTTGTTTAATCTACTAATATATAAAAATATAGGATTTCGTTATTATGCTACGAAGACATTATTTAAAATATTATTTCAAAAAGTTCAAACATGTCAATCAGTCTATCTAAATTTACCCAATAACATTGACAATTGAAATAAAACTAAAAATATAGAGCCATCACGTATTGCTTTGTTCGATCTGATAATTAATAGTTCTCGACTTTCTATTCTATTACCCCGATTTTTCCTAGAGCTTAACGTCGCGCCGCATTCGAGATTATCCGTCAGAGCGGATAGAATTTTCAACTCGCCATCGCAAATCACTGTACATAATATACACGTCTACCGGCGTTTCCCGCTCGAATTTTCCACTTTGCATGTATAACGACGGCGGCGGCGAGAAAATGTCGAGCGCGCGGCGCGCGGCACCGTATAAGCGCCACTTTTAAACCGCACATAAGAAAATCAGCGCTGAAAAAAGCCGCGGCTTATCGCGTGTATAATATGTATAAGTAAAGGCTCGAGCGGCGGCGCGCACTTTCTACCGCGTCCATCGGGCGTCGCGTGCGCGCGCGCGAAAGAGAAAGGCCGCGGAAACTAGTCGTGCTCCGATATCGCCATTTTCGAGTCTCGGCTATTTTGCAATCGCTCCGGTTCTCCATTTTTTCCCCCCTCTATACCGAACGCTGTTTTGCTGCTCTCTTTTCCCTCGCAAGGACAAAAAATTCACCTATTCGCACGTGTCGCGCCGCGATATACATGCCCAGTTATACGTGGACCAGCGGTCAGAAACTACAGAGAAAGCTGCGGGGCTGATTTACAGGACGTGCTTTCGAAAATGAGAGGCGGAAATTATGGGCATGACTTTCAGTTTTATGATAGAGTGGATATATTTGGCTTAATAATTAATATTCTTTGAAAATATGTAAAAAAAAATTTACATCATTTGTTTAACAAATACTTATATGTATAGTTTTGAATGAGAAAAAAATATCCTTCTATGAATTAATATTTAATGATTTTATTATTAATAAATTTCTTGCGACTTATATAATAAAGATTCATTGAAAACCTTATACGGAGCGTATAATTTTTGAATAAGACCTTAATATCATAACAAGTACAAGTAACCTAATTCATTAATATATATATAGGTATGATAAAGTGTAAGTATAAGCTAAGTATACTTACATAAAGGTATAATAGATTTTTCTAGGTATTCCATGGTTCAAGGAATAGTTTATGTACATAAGGCAGATAATAACATTTTACACACTATATAAACTCTATCGTGGACATAGAAACACATCTTATGTTAACTGTCATGTAATTGGTCGTATAGCTATGACACAAATTCGAATTGGCATTTAACTGTAACTGCCGCAATTTTCTCATATTTTTTATTTATTTATCATACAGAAAATGTTGATAAAAAGATAATACATATTTGACATTGATAATAGTTTGCAATTAATATATGCCCAAAAATACTTAATAATGGATTAAATGATAAAAAATTTACGTCGAAACTCTTTTAAACCGGTCTCCTAAAAATTCGATAATACAGATTTCGTGCATGCGCGAATAAAAAGGCCAGTAACTGAATAATTTTTACGTTGATAAAGCGAGAGACAAAGCACAGTATTATACAGCCACGGCATTTTCATATAGGTATAATATATAAATCCCCCGCTCGAGTCGGCAGATTTGATGTCTCGCCGCAAAGTCGGGAAGGCGGCGGCAGCGGCGGCGGCGCCGCAGTCTCCCGAGCAACTCGGCCGTTGCCCGTTATTAAGACACCGGCATAAAGAAACGAAGCCTCCCTCCGCTGTATATATATCCCTTCTTTACCCGATCGTCTCGCGCGACGAAAATCAAAGTCATCGAGAGGTTTCGCGGAACCCGATACCCATATGTATATATGTATATATGCGAAAAAGAGCGCACGGCGCGAGCCGAGCCCTGCATGAGAAAGATTATATTGTGCGGCTTTCGGCGACCTGACCGAAAGGAATTCTTCCTTCTTTTTTTCCCCTCCCGAATATCGCTGGACTTTCTAAGAATATACATATATCGTATATGCGCGGGTGGCTTTGGAAATTAAAGCTGCGGTGCTTAAACAATGAGTTGAGCTTTTTCGTCGAGACCTCGATGTTTTTCGATTTCAACCGGATTATATTTCGTATCTTCATTGATTGTATGTACTTTGGTTTATTTCGTTTCGATTGCTTTTACGCTTTCTATACGATTATTCATTAATGCATGGATTATATATAGAGCGTAATATCAACATACGTATTGAGTCTATAATATACAAGTCGCAGTGAATAATCAAAATTATTATCACTTGCGAGCGACATCGAAATTGGGTTTTTCTCTTTTATGGCAGGTGATGAATCATTTAATTGCGGATATGCGTTAAGTCGAAGTTAATTTGTGCCAACAGTTGAAAATAACATGTTAAGTGCTAAAAGACAGTATTAGTACACTTGGATCATTTGCCCCAATGCGAATTGAAAAAATAAACTACGAAACGAGAATTATACTCAATCTGCGATCTCAATACTAATTGATTTTAATAATTATTTTACATTAATAAAATTATATAAAATATATGCATGGAATAAAACCCAATTAAAAAAAAAATAATAATAATAATAACCAATAAACGCAGTCTTTCGTGCTGTATAGGCCACACATATTATAATCCTCTAAACTTTTCTTCTCCGCATAAAACAAACTCATTAAGGATGTATTCTCGAAATGTTAAAATGCCTCTATAGAAAGAAAAGTTTTAGCTACTATATACCGGAGGACAGACAGTTTGGGTTAGCCCATTAGCCCATTGCCGAGTGCAAGATCATTCATATTCGTCTGACGCGAGAGTAGCACAAAGAAAGGCCAAAGTCACGGTTAAGCATGTTTGCCTGTGTACAGCTCGGACGCAGGGGATTTCCCTTCTCCTGCGGCGGTGCAGGTTCCACCACGAGCGCCACGAAAATGTGCACCTATCGCCCCGGAGGCCCAGACAGAGGGACTCGCGTCGCCATCGCCCATCTATTAAGAACCAAGGCTGCTGTGCTAAACCCAATATCCAGGGATTATTTCGTTGACCCTTTGTCTTTTTATATACACCTACTGTATTATTATTCTGTTAGGTGGGCATTGAAAAGTCTAGTATTTTAACATAAAGGGCGAGGGTCATTAGCATAATGTGAATTGGGTAATGATTATGGGATATCCGAGAATGGGGAAGATCTAATTTTGGGTCTGTGATGAATAAATTCCGGCTAACTGTATATAGGAGTCGCGTATTTCAATCGCGAGGCTGGTATGCAAATTTTAGAATTTTCTCCTAATGATTCTCGCAAGTGTCAATAAAATGAGTATATTCGGTCTTATATGAGCTCATTATGGAAGGGACATTAAATTTGATTCTTATATAAATCAAAATATTGCTTTTATAATTAATAGAATTTATTCATTATTCAGTGCTATATGCAAAGGTTATGACAAAAAATTCAGATTTTAAATTAATTTACATATAAATTAATATACCGTCACGGATGGGGTAATTGATTAGGACTCGCACTTTTTGATCTTTTTCTCATTACATTTTTATTATTGTAGCAATCATTTGACTTTCTATTGCAAGTAAATTTCTATTTTGTATTCATTACTCTTTGAATCTTATTAGTTTGTATATTGCTAAACTTGGATGAAAAACTGGTTCCTTTTCTAATTAAAAACTGCTCCCACATATTTAAATGCCATGATTAAAAACTGCTCTCTAACTTATTTTTTGCTAAAACAACTATCATAAATTTATTATCGATTGCTTATAAATTTTTATTGCATTTATTGCAAGATGAAACCTTAATGTACGTAAAAACTAAAAATAAAGTATGATTTAAGCTGTTGTCTTATTTACATCAAGTATTACTAATCAAGTATTACTAATTACTGTTAAGTGATTAAAAAATGGGCCCGTGGCGGTATTCTTGTTGGTGTATTTAAAGGTGTCATCAGTATCACACATAAGTTATTATATTTCACTGCATTCGAATGTACACCAAAACTGCATCCATAAATATTTCACATTACGAAGAAAAAAAATTAATAAACAATAAAATCTCTTTTTAACTCTGAAATTGGAGTTAAGGTTTAACTCTTCATAAAAATCCCGCTCCATAAGAACGAGCACTTATGGGTGTTTCAAGTAAATAGAAAGCAAAAAAAAAGCGGAGAAAATCGCTGAGCATTTCTCCGACACGAAATGGTCCAACAGAAACGAAAAGACTATACACGAAGACCTCGTGAATGTCGCGCGTTGATAAAAAGCCCCAGTTTTGCCACTGATGTGAAAGGCGCGGCCGTATATGCTCCACACACGACTGCACACACACGCATAATACATGAGTATATGTATGCGCAAGCATTCGAGGAGAAAAAGCTGGTCTCGAATGTATATATATATTGCATCCCCGCAGTGAGGGTTACCGCTTTGCTTGGCTCTGCGTATAATACCCAGTTCGGACTAAAGTGTTTTTCATATCGGCCCACAATCAATATATGTATAACAGTATATACGGATAATAGCATTAAAAATCTATGGAAATAATATTTTTAATTTAAGGCCAATTAGAATAACGTATGCGGCTTTAAAAATCGACTCGTCCCGCGCATTGATCACGCGAAATATCTGGTTCTGGTGCGTAAAAAACACACTGAAATTCTTTTCGCCGACATTTTGTGTATAATAAAGTAACATTAGAATGCCAGCCGACGAAGGAAGGCAAGAAACACACCGAAAATTACGCGCGTATAGAAGCCCCGTACAATCCAGTTTCGGTGCCAGGACTGTATATACAAGAATCCAAAACGACCCGAAATGCATCTAGAAGGAGTTGAAGGCGCTCAGAGAAAGAGAAAAAAGGAGGCCGCGCGCGTCGGTCTGCGCAAGAAGCGACGCGGTAGTCCTACCGGTTTCTCCTTTCCAAATTTATGTCCCGGTGAGTCGCTGCAGCGGTTCTAGCGGCCCTGACCATATGTGGGCGGATCGGCATGCTGGTATATATTATATACCGTGCAGCGCAGCCTTTCCTTGACGTCGTGTCCCCCCCGAAGTCCCGATCTCTCCCGAGGCGTATTATATGTTCGCGAAAGGGTCCGGCGATATTTTGCTTATGCGCCACTTTTCTCCTCTCTTTCTTTCTCTACCCTGCGTGGCTTCTCTTGAATATACATATATACATATGTACACATGTGTATTGAAGATGGGTTCTCCAACAGGCCGATGCTCTTTGCGTGCCGAAGGGCAGTTGAGATAAGGGAAATTATTGCCTTGTGGGCTTTCGATGATTTTTCATGCGCTAATGCATCGATGTTTTTTAAGTGTGTCCTTTCTCTATACTTATCCGTCGTCGTCGTAGGATTTGTGAATCTCTCGAGGTGATGAGTGCTCGAAAAACCAAACCACTTTGGCTATCTCGATTCGATCATCATAAATTTACTTCTAAATTCAGTTCAAGGCTCTTACGTGTGATTTTTCAGCTATAAATCTTCTATACCATTGGAATGATCAATGTGAAATGTGTGTATGAATATGAAAATTATGAACTGGAAAGATTGCATAATTGAATAATAATTTGCATGTATTCGATGAAGATATATTGGAATTTAACATCAAATAACATACATTATTTTTCTTAAAAGCTGAATATTATCTTAATTTTAAAACTGTTATTAAAGCATAAATCGTTCCTTTCATAAATTAATAATCGCAATAGTCATAAATAACGTGTTTTTCTTACAATATTTAATAGCTTGACGAAAACAAAGAAATGAACAAAAACCAAATTGATAGCGACGTTGATTCTACATGACAAACCTCAAATTCGACACAACAATATTTTTCAAGTTATGGCATTTCAAAAAATATTATACTTTTACAGGACGCCTCGAGAAAAAGGTTCGTCGGCGCTATAATCTCCGCGAAACTGTACTTATACTCTCACCTCGAGTAAGAAGTAGCAAAATCCCATATGCATGCATAAAACGTGGCGCACACCGAAAAAGCCGACCCCTCCCACCCCCCTAAAAAAAAACTAGCTAGTGCAATATAATAACTTTACATCCCCAGTATAGAGCATTTATGAGTTGCTGTTGCACCATAGACAAAAACGCAGCTCCTCTCCAGTCGATTTCCGTACGCACACACGGATCGCATTATGCATTCTTGTGGGAGTTATCTGTACATAAATTAAAGCCATCGCTGGCATATATATACAGAGAGGAACGAAGAAAAAGGGGAAGTACGCGCGCGCGCGACGTGCAACAACGGCGGCAGTGCACACTGGCAACACACAAGAGCCGCGATAAGTGCAGCAGCAGCAGTATATATACAGCGCGGATCCTCTGCGGCCGAGCGGAGCTTTATCTCGGCGCGCGTGAAGGGAATGACGAGGCGCGTCCTTATAAATACACAAGGCTAATGAAAGAAAAAAAGCGCCCGCGCGCGCGTGAGCTTTATGCCAGGCGCATGAAGCGTGCCTTGGGTTCGCGAATCGATTTCCTGTGAGAGGCCATCGCACTCAATGTGCAGTATACCGTATGTATATGCAATATTTCGGAAGGTATATTTCATCCTTTTAGGTCGATTGTTATGTATATAGTGTTAGCTTTTAACTGCAATCGATTCTTGATTAACTGCATTACTGTAATAAGAAGGTAGTGGCCAAAAAAAATTATGTCAATTGAATTAATTTTAATGTATCGATATTTCATAGTTATGTGAAACATCCATTACCCAAGTGATATTAACCTAAATTGTTTAAAAAAAATTGTGTACATAGTGTATATACAGAAAGTTATATATTTTTTATCTCACAAATGTATACTGCACCAAGTATAGTCAATAAATTTTTAACGTTTGGATGAGAAAAATTGGTCGCAGGAATATATTCACAAAGGCTTCCGGTCTCGCCGAAAGTCACCGCATTCCTGCTTGGATTCAATATACGGCTTCTAACACGATCAGCATAGCAATATACTCGCTGAACCCTAATTTTAATTTCGTGCGAAAGGAATCCCCCGAATACCAAGGGCCAAATTGCTTGAGAAACTCTTTCAGAAAATTCGTCGAGTACTTCCTCAATAATTTTCGTTAATCCTTGACATTTGTTATTTTTTTTTTTTTTTTTAAACCAAATTAATCATTGTATTATGTACCACTATTCTCATACTAACTAAAATAAGTTATATTTGTACCCTATGGGCATTAATTATATTTTCTTGAAAAATGTTATAGACACTTTGGACACAATTATTCATGATTTCCCCCCCTTATCTATTCCCAAATTATTTCGTGTCCCCCGCAAGGATTGACGAACATCTCAAAGTCTCATTAATATCGAGTAGCAAACATTTGGGTGAACCATTTTCAGGCCGGCCAGGCAACCTCCCTTATCTCTCTCACGAGTCTTTTTCCGAGAAAAGCCAGCAGGACCTGAACCTAACACTTTCTCATCTATTTGTACTCGAGTCTCCCGCCCCTCTGAAAAACTTACCATTAACTCTCGGGCTCGCGTCGGTGACAAACGAGGCCGGATGGAAAAAAATGTGTTACTTTCGAAAGTTCTCCCCGCAGCTCTTGACAAACTTAAAAGCTTACCGGTGTAGAATTACAACCTCGCCGCCCATGAACCTCGCCCATGAAGCCTCCACTGTCACTCTTTGTCCTTGTTTTCCTTACGCACCCTGCACTAACCCAGAAAAACAATCCTGCGCAGCGTCTGACAACCAAAACTGATGTTCGATCCGCAAAGCAGCAAAGTAAATAAATATATACAAGCATTGGCAAAATTGCGGAAACCATTACGCGAATCGATGCGGTGTGCGAGATAAGGAAATTTAACGCCGCGATAAAATATTCCAAGGATAATAAGGATTGCGAAAAAGCGATTATACTTTACAATAATTGCAGTCTCTCGAGTCCGTGCACACATGCAGTCGCAGCAGCTTTCACTCGCGACGACGCGGCGCGCCGTCACCGCGGCATGCAGTCAAATCTCAGTCTCATGCGTATGTATATTATTATGCAGTTGACCACCTCGTACATTTATAAAATTTGACCGTCACGATATATACAGCAAAAATGCACACAGTCATTGTTGCAGCGATGCGACGGTATGTATAAAATGTCGGAGACGCTCGATTATAATTACATTGTAATGAAAAACAGTTACTTTTATGTATCATGTATAATGAGCAAATACTTCGAGATAATGTATAAAAAAAGCAGCTCTTTAAATGTAAAATGATTTTTCTCCTTCAAAGATATATACATATACAACCTTTCGATCGTTAATTTCGGAAGGATATATGCTAATTTTATATCGTTATTAAAACTGTAAACAAAGCCTGCTACATATAAAGCACATGATAATTGCACCGATATAAGTATTATGATTTCTTGAGCCCACACATAATCGATTCGCAAACAAATTGCAACAGTATATTTCGACGTCAAAACACGAATGCAATCAACGTGTATTTTAAAACCACTATATATACATAACTTTTCGTTCGCTACATATACGTAGAGCGCTTTCACATCATTCCCGCGGAGCAGCGCAGCATAGCAGCTCGTATCAATTCCCCGTCGCGATCGTCCGCAAAGAATCTGATGCAAATTATGCATTCCAGCTCGTCCTGCACTTCTTCGTTAAAAGGAGGAAAAGCGGCGCATTCTGAGAAAAAGAAAAGGAGAATTTCGGCCGGTTTATGAAGAACATAACGCGGTGAAACGCATTCGTGACGCGCGCGTGTGGTTCTGTGCGTCTAACATACCTGCGAGTCCAGAAAGCCGAGGCTTACGAGTGGATTCCGCAGAAACGAGTCAACAACCCAAGAGGTGAGGCAGTTTCGAGTCCCCAAAGCTGAAGAGTCACCGAAATCAATTCTAAGCAGGGAGAAGTTCCATATTTATTTTAATACGTGACCGCAGCTCTCGCTGTCGACTTAACGATGCGCTCGTTGACTTCTTGAAAAGATATACTGCAAGACATAGTTTTCATTTCGTATTACATGCTGCATATATCGTTTTCTTAATTGTAATTGTTAAGCCTTTTGTTACTCCAAACATGCAATATGAAATTCGCCGTATGAAATATTTCGAAGCATATATTTTTCAAATTAGTCGATCTGAAACAAAAATATTTTTAATAATGTTTTAGTTTATAAAAAGTCTCGTCGAGGTTAACCCTTATAAGTAGAATTTAGTTAATGGAAAGGATACGTACAACCAAACTGTTTATAAAATTCGATATTATATTCTACAAATATATACCTGCGTATTAAATTTTCAACCCACATAATGAAAAAAAATCCAATGAATCATATGATTTTTCAAACGGTGTTTATAAGAACATTCACTACGTAAAGTCGTAAAGCGATCCCCCCCAATAACATCGATTCCCTCGAAAAAAGATTCATCCATCAGCGCTACTCCTCCTCCGAATAAAAACACGGTAGAGAAAAAGGGAAGACACACCATCATCCTCCCTCACGGTTTCCTTTTTACAAAAAAAAAAAGGAAAAAAAAAGACGAAGAGAAGGATCCTCGAGTCTCTCTGTTCTCTCCTCTTAAATCCGCGCCGCGGAGCACATTACGGAACTCGAGGGGTCAGTGTTACACGTGGGTAATCTTACACACTCGTGCAGCTCGTCTACCAGCAATCGCGCTGAGAAACGTGCAGCTTTTAAAAACCGTTAAAATTGATGTACGCGAGAGAGGAAGGGAATTGAGAGGAATAAAGCTACGGTGCAAATAGTAACAGTAAGATATATGGGAGCAGAATATACATGTATACATATGTTATGTATGTTAAAATAATACTGATTAGACTATATATAAGTATTTTAAATATTGTACTCGGGAAAGTGAAATTATTTAAAAAATGAAAAAAAAAAAATACTGTAAAGGTTATACAAGATGTATGTTTTTAGTGGCATTAATATAGTCAGAAATGTATTTTTTTCAGTTATGATAAATTGAACTATAATAATAAACACAGAATTAGGCGTTGCACTCTTGCCTCTCAACCTGTAACATGAAAATACCAATTGACTAAACTAGATACCGCACTGTATTTGTGTTACTGACGACAATAAAATCGTGTAGATTATTTTAAATTTTATTTTGTAAAAGTGCACAATTTTTTTGGTTGTAAAAAAAAGTTACTTTCACTAAATTCACTAAATTATCCCTACCGTGATTTTCATAATGTAGTATAGCTATACAAGTTCATATCTTTTTAATTATATATTTCATAAGATGCAAAAAGTATTAAAAAATGCTATACGCAACTTGCAAGTTAATAGCTATTCAAATATCTGTTTTTACATGTGAAAATACATGAGATTGGCTGTTACTATAAATGTATAAAAGTAAAAATACTTATAGAAGTGCCTGTGTCGATCAGTCAAAACTATATCGATTCACCTCGAAAAACAATTGAAATTCAGAAAATACGAGACACCACATCGAATAAATATATTATACTATTACCTATACAACGTATCGATCTATCAGTTTTTCATTCGATGAAATTAAGCGTGAAGTTCGTCTCACGGCAGCAGTCGTGCACATTATTAACAGAGAACAGCTACACAGGCCATTCGACCATTAAGCATCAACCCTCCGATATAGTCCGGTGAGACACCGCGCGCAAAATCGAAATATAGCCCAGTGTATAACACTAATGCGATATAATAAAGAGAACCGGGCGTATAGAAATTCGGAAGGGAGGAAAACGAGAAGATGCAGCTGTCGTTGTAGGTGGGAGAGAAAGAGAGAGAAGAGGTTTACCAAGTTCGAGGGACTGCGTGCATATACGACGCTTTATAGTGGCGAGATTCTAAATAGGCTTTCCTAGGGGGAGAAAGAGAGAGAGAGAGAGAGAGAGATAGATCAAAAGTGGTTGAAAGTCCGATGAAGCGGAGTGTGTTTGTCCCGCATATGCGTGTGCAACAGGTCCTAGGAGGGATACTCGATGCGCGCCCATGTGGCTATACAAATGCGAGCACAAAGCGCGCGGAGAGACCTGCAGGTGCCCCCTTTTTTCTTCCCTCCTTATACTAACCTACGACTTCCCTCGCTTTTGAGGTTGCCTCGGCTCTCCTCTATACAGACAGGTTGAAAAATCTTCGAGGCCTGAGGGTATAATATTCGGAAGGAGATAAATTCGTGGCTGTAGTAATAGTTATACTTAAACATAGAATGATAAATCGATGATCAATGTATAAATAATACTTTTTATTCGAGCTGAAAAGAAGGATAAGCATATATGTTTTTGTACATTTAAATGTTTCAATTTTAAATGCTAATCAAATTTAATTAGTAACTCACTCGATCACTGTAGCAGATATCTTATTTTACATACATGTATGTGCCGAACTTAACTGTGTAATAATGTTAAATATAAAAATATAAAATAACATTAAAATACTTAACTTTTTTATTTTAAAAACAATTGATACGTAATTATTCAATCAATATTCATGTATAAAAAACCGAAATGATTCATCACATAATGGAATATTTTAACCATATATTTCAGTATACATAACATATATAATTTCTTAGAATTTATACACAATTCGTTATGAAAAAAGTACAGTATCTAAGCATTTATATATAGAATAGGTATTTCAAACATAAATTTTAATTAAAATAATAATTACAAATGCGTTAAATAGTTTGAGCTCTATGTAAAACTGCCTAAAATAGTGAAACGCTAGAGAAGTCGAGATAAATCTTGCGAAGGACTGTACAACTAATAGAATCTTAACGTTTGGTAAAGAAGAAGAGGGTGGAGATGAGAGCTAAATATAGAGGCTCGCAGCACATCGGGACACAGAGAACGAAAGAGAGAGAGGGGAGAGAGAGAGAGCGCGCGAGATTTACACCGTTCAAAGTATACAAGGCGAGAAAGAGAGAGAAAGGCACGAAGCACACACAGTGAAAGGGTCCCTTTTCATGCGCCTCCATACACATATCCGAGCATTAACATGCGCGCGCTTGCGGCCATATGGGGGTGAAACGTGAAATGCAGCAGCCAGTAGCTACTGCGCTCCGACAAAAGCCATCAAGCTCACGCTTTATATTATACACATATATATATATAATCATAAAAAAGCCTCGTTTTACGATCGCGCGACCGCCCCGTGACACGATATATAAAGCTGAGCGCAGGAGGACTTCTCCTCCCACTTTTTCGAGATATATAATGTCACTCGAAAATAGCGCGTATATATATACATAACGTAAAGAAACCTGTTGGGGCCACTGCTGGCACGTATATATACAGAGATTTATATGCTTATACGCGCGCTCTTTCTCTCTCTCTGGCGCGCAATGTTATCGGCTCTTTTTCCAATGCTGCCAGCGCAGCCGCGCGTAATTTGTCGATCACGACGCGAGATTTTTGTATATGTGTATACAGGCTGCCGGAAATGGAGGTCGGTGCTTTTATCCTTAGCAATTCCAGCGAATCCAATATACCCGCCCTTTTTTTGAGCGACGACGTTGTATACCAGTTTTTGAGAAACCATTCCGAGAGTTAATAGCTATACCGAATGAACTAAATACTAATGACGCGTGCATAAATAAGTAAGATATATACTACATATATTGTATATATTTTATATTCAAGAATCGGAATCGATTCTGATTCTGATATTCAGAATCAGAATCGAACATCACGGCGCAGAGATAATGGTCTCTTTTTCTCGGCTGGTCTCAGAAGTCACCGATAACTGGGGACGAAAAGAAGGGAGGGCGCAAAAAGTAGAAGATCCACGCGATATTTCGAAAGATCGGCATCGCGTATATATAAAGCTGACACTTCTATATATATATATAAAAGTTAAAAAAAGTTTGTTCGCGCCGCGGCTTGTGATGGACAGAGGTATAGGTATACAGGAATATCGGACACGTACACGCGGGATTTCGGTTGCGTGCACTGCACTTCTGGATAAAGGACTTTGCTGTACAGTCGTGCTGGCCAACGGTAAGAACGCGATGGATATAACGAGTCGAGCGAGAGAGAAGCCTCTTTACGAACTGGCCAGCCTACGCGCCATTGAACGCAGCTCGCGAGACAGAAAGAAAGAGTCTGATTCACGTTGCATTCGAGATCGCATTTTTTCACGTCGCACGCGAGAACCGCGAGATCTTTTTGTTTTTGCTCGTGCAACTCACGCGAAATGCACACCATCATCGCGAGCGGAAGATGATTTTAGTCGATGTGCAGCGACGATACGTGCGAGAGTGCACTTATTATCGATTGCGCGCGCGCTCCATGGATGAATAAAGGGTTTTTGCGAGCTGCTATATTATACAGTGGGCCGCATTGTTCGAGCTGCCAATGATGGTAGCCGATTGATATAATGGATTGCTATCGCGAGGCTTTTTCAGTACTTTCGCGCGGACTGGTCCGATGAAAATGATGTTTGTATCGATGTTTGCACTATCAATTCTTTCAAAGTGTAATCGCGCGTTGAATATTTGAATATTACAATATATAAGTTATGCTTTATGATTCAATTTATATATATCTTAAAACACTGAAATTGTTATCAAATATATCAGATGAATTTTATACGGTAATTTCAAACGTACAAGTTAGTTGTCAATAATTAAATTATTATTCGATAGAAAGATAACCATTTAATACGATTGATATAAATAAAAAGAAATTACGCACTTCGTTCAATCACTCGTATCTAAAAAAGATTTTCTGCATAACTATGAGCGTATTTCGTAATAGCGCGAGCGCGAAATATGAGAAGTATATAAGCGAGTTCTGCCTATACGAGCTTCAACACGACTAATCAACAAAGCCAATGAAATTCGATCGCGAAAGCTCATTCTTCGTCAATCTCGCTAACGGCTTAAAGAGCCTCTATCCACACTCGAAAACATTCGACGATATCGCACCAAACCCACACACGCGCGCAGCTTCCAAAGAACAAAGCCTTCTCGAAAGCTTAACAATGCGTGTGTGCGGGTATATGCGTTTCTAAAAAAACAGAAGCCAAGATGAAGGAGAAGAAGAAGAAGAAGAAGAAAGACCGAAGTAACTGGGCACAGCTCGTAAAATTAACTGGAATAGGCGCTTCTTAAAGATGCTCCACTGCAGCCAAAGAGCTGACTTATTTGCGACTAGAGCATCACAGAGAGCGAAGGAGACGACGAGCAAGACGCGAGTGGACGCTTAAATTTCTATTATATATATATATATGATTCAGACTAGTGCGCTATAGTCTGTACAAGAGAGAGAGAGAGAGAGAGAGAGAGAGAGAGAGGGAGAGAGAGAGAGAGAGAGAGCAGCTCCACGAGATTGGAGAAGATTGATATGAGAGCAATCAAGACCGGAGCGAAACGCGTTACTCGCTAACCGCGCGCCACCGCATTTCTACACGTACTCCTCCCCCTGTATTGTACACATATACCTACGTATAGACGGGGAGCATCGACTCTCCACGCTACATTGATTCCGAACGAGCTATACAAATTCCGCTCTAATTGCACCACTACCTTCTTCGCTTTGACTTCTTATAATTTATTCACGCGTGTGCACTAGTCGTTATTAGGTATATGCTAATTTTTTGCCTGCGCACAAATTTTTCGCGGGTTTTAAATAAAGGGTGAATTTTCGTTACGATGTTGGAGCCGTATCGCGTTACGGTATAGCTGTATCGTAAATTTTGTGATATTGAAGGCTTTACGTTTCTTCTTATTCCATGATACAGTTCGCAATAACAATTTGGAAAATACCTTCAATATATCCAGTAACCTAATATTTCAAATTCGTATAAAAAAGAACTAATTCGAAGATGCTTAATTTCATTATGTAAACTTACATCTTATAACGCGAAACGTCAATTCATGCCATATATATATATA
>UELV01149070.1:0-19345 GCA_900490015.1 Megastigmus stigmatizans
TGGAATTTCGGTTAATAAACATGGCGTCGGGTAGAACACGCGCTTCGCTAACGCTTTTACCACTTCGATTGCATTTTTACTATACAGATGACAATTTTACAATTACATAATTACTATCTTTGATAGTAAAATTACTACTTTCAGAGATGGTAACTAATCCGACCTATTCTCAGAGTAGTAAATTTGCAAACTCCATAGTAAATTTACAAAAAATTGAGCAATATTACTATTTTAAGTAGCGATATTACAATCATGACGGTAATATTACGTTATTCAGAGTTGTAAAATGACGTGTAAATTTACTACCCAGATATGAATTTTACAACAGCATTTTTTACAGTGGGGTATTTCGATGTAGTAAGGGCGGGAAATTTAAATTTTTAGTGACTCCGACGTCCCCTTAATTTAATAATAATCGATTATAATTTATGCCTATTTGTTTTAAATAGTTTTGGAGTAATAATTCATAAGAGTGAAAAAATGAAAATACATTTTATACAAAGATCATAATTGGATTTCATACGACTAATATCTACTATAATATTGTTATTTTATTCTTAATAGTTTGATGTCAAAACTTAAAATGAAATATGTATGAAAATAATAAATTGCAACAGCTTGTTTATATATACAGTATGCAATGTAATCGTAGCGATCATCGTTCAGATTTTTTGCTATATGATCCTACTTAATCACACATTATACTGTTTTGCAACTCTTGCAGTTCTTAATCGCACAACAAGTATTTGTTCAAAGTATTAAATTACTGAATGAATTACATGTCACTGAATTACCAACAATCGAATTCCCTCCGGTACAGCATTTTCTATGCCTTGCGGTATCTATTGTACCGACCATTGCTATCACTGCACTACACCCTCTAGCTATTTTGCCAGTATCTACATGCTATAAGTTTTCTTATTTCAAATTTAGGTTTTCAGTAAAGCACAGAATATTTCAAAATAACATATGCGTATACATAGGTACATTGTCTAAACGACTAGTAAAAAAATTTAAGTAATATTAAATTGAATGTAAATTAAAATGTATACAAATGTATTTATTTGACTAAATTACACTACCGAACGTTCAAATATTGCAAAATTGGTACATGCGTTCTCGAGATACAGAGTTATACATACATACATACACACGCACAGACACGAAAAAAAATTTCTCTAAACTAATCAATTTTTGTTCCAAAAGACTTAAAAAATGTTGTTAAGCATTTTTGGAAAAAATTTTTTTGTCACCGATACAAAGCTTTCTCTGTGAGGAAGAAAAAAGATCAATAACAGTTTTAACAACCAAACATTATTTAGGTGGTTTTTCCTTAATATTAAAAGTTTTTTTCAAGAAATTTTGTATCGATTTACGTAAAACTTGTCAAAACTGATTACATTTTTGAGTAGATTGTAGTTTAATTGAGATAATTTACTCATTCAATTGCATATTGTATGCATGGTGTAATACAATAATGCAAATATTGAGACTGTAAAAAAAATAAACTGTTAAAGCATTTAGAAACCGTTTTTTGACATATATTATGACTACACAAATAATTAGTGTTCACAATTATACATGTTTTTTTCTGATGTAAGATTTTTTAAAAACATTTTGCATTTTTTCAAATGATAATGTCATTTATTTATGTTTATAATTTGATTTTTTTTTATTTCTTTTGATATCTACGGCAACTTTAACTAAGATTGTAAATATAAAATAATAAATTAGAATAGCTTTTTCTTAACATAGAAAACTCATCAATTATATTAGACAGATTTAGATTCCTCAACAGATTAAATACTCACAATATTGCAATCTAGGTAAAAGTTCTCTTAAGCATTGTTAAAGTGAACCTAACTTTTGTTAGATTTAATTTACAAAGAGCCCTTTAATTTCTACTCTTTGTTTATCGTTAATACACATCAATACTGGTAAAATAGGAACCAGTCGACGTACGGTATCCTTTAAACGAATGGAGTTAAGCATATAGATGTATTACCTACTGACAGTTCAACCTCCTAAACAGATTATGAAGCACGTCTCTTTTTGATTAATATAAGATTTTCTGTGCTTTGTATTTATAAAACGCAAGTTAATGTTTTTGAAAGCGCAAATTTTTGCATATCCTTTTTTTGAAAAACTAAATTGCTTCTTCAAACTAATTTTTTTTTTATATGTAATTAACTTTTTATAACTTATAGGAGGTGTAACATACGAAATGTAGATGATTTTCATTCCTAATGCATGGATTGACTTACATTAAGTATTTCTAATAATAAAAAATCTTTGCCAAAATTTTTATGGTTTTCGATAAATGATATTTGAACATTATATATATATATACATATATATATATATATACACATTATCAGAGCATATAGTTTTAACTGAACACAAACCAGTTAAATTTTATTATTCATATGAACTGCAGTTTAAGTGATAACTGATAACCACTACTGAAATAAAATACAGTACAGTGTTTTTATAATTTACTTACATATGATTTTTATTGGCTGTTTGAAATACATACATGTAGCCGCAGTACAAAACTGTTCCTATAACGAAATTTAGTAAAGTATTGCGCCATCTTTCGTGCATCCTTCATACCTCGACCCTGTGCTTGAACTACTGTTACCGACCTCCAGTTCCAGCGCGGCTGCGTGCTTCCAGAATCTCACGCAGTAAGTCTTTACAATGTAATGGCATACCACCGAGGGCCCAGATATTTACTTCCGTCACCAGGGGGCTAATAGCCCAGTTTTACAAGCGAAATTATCCTTCGTAATTTATTAAAAAATAATCCACACTTTGGCGCTACTTTTGACACTACTAATTACAAAGTCAATGCAAATGGTATTCGCAACAATTTTTTCTCCGCGTCTCAGCGTCGTGTATCAATGACAAAATAATTGTTTTCCCGCGACCCACTCTCTCTCGCAAGTGGTTGAAACTGGCTATGATTCGTATATAAGGCCGTCGATCCCCTGTAACAGACATGGTGGTCCGATGCTACTCAGCGGCAGCTTCGTCAGGGTCGTTCCAGGAGCCGACTGTTCAACCCCGACGTCGAGGAAAGAGGGAGTATTGCGGAAAGCGCGGATCATTGGTGGTGGAGCCGACAGCGGACCGGACAGATGACTGCAGTCGTTACGACAGAAGTTCTTCTGTCCGGACAGAAGAACTTCGTCGTAAAGGTGTACACGTGAAAATGCTTCGGCGCAGCGGTTTGGTGCAGCTCCGCCGAAGGTGCGAATCCGTCTCAACATGAGACTATAAAAGCCCAACGCGGGCAAATCTCGATGTCAAAGGGTCTAAAGCGGGTTTTTCGTGGATCAGCCCCCCCTTCTGACGAGTCTACTCAGCGGTCTTTTCCGACTATCTCAGCAAGGAGATAACAAATTCCGAAAGTAAATGGGGATGGTTCTCTCCTCCCAAAGCCTCTCTTCTACCTAGAAGAGAGCAAAGCCTCTCTTCTACCTAGAAGAGAGCGTGAATGTGTCACATGAGTGCGAATGAATGACAGCAGCGGTAAGGAAAGCAAGGCGAAACAACCGGTGCCGTGACAAGATGCTGCTCCTCGAGTACAAGACGTTGGGGAAGAAGGAAGGCGAAGGGACGGAAGCGAGCGGAGTTCGGAATTCAAAACTCCGTAGGCTGTAGTAGCGACTACGACCACCTTTTTGCCATTATTAAAAAATTAAACTTTTTTGTTTAAATGCAAAACTCAGAGTTGGCAAGCTTTATCTCTAGTTATGGATATTCTTTTATACGGGCAGAACATATTCTGCTCTCACATACGATCGCGGATTATAAAACCGTACTAACTACGTAATTAAACAATCCAAACTAATTAGTCAATTAAAATTTATATGGTTGAAGATGTTTTATTAACATCAAGCGTATCAATAAATATTTAACGATATAACATTAAAATAATAAAACATGAATATTAACACATCTTGTCAATTTAAAGTTCTTTTTATTTTATTCCAATTCTTAAAATACTTTCTATTCTCAGTTTGTATTTGGAAAAACATTCTATATTAACATTTATCTACATTACTATACGAATTATGCACCTTTCGATAAACAATATTTTTATTCATAATAATTGATAGAAGAATAAATAAAATTATAAAAAATCAATATTTGAGAGAAATGCAATCTCTCGTTATGAGTGGAATTTAACTATGTCCTTATTAGTTATTCAGACGAGATTCGGGAGAATACATTATGAAAGTCTTAGGAGGGAGAAACATAAGTCTGTTAGATCTCCGAAACATCGTATAGATGAATTAGGAATAAATGCTAATGTACACTTAGTTTATGAGTGACAAATTTCTTATCCTTGCATAGTGAATATGTGCTTTGCTAAAGATAGTATCTTAACATTTTCATAAACATTATTTTGATTTGATAGTTTATTAAAATTTGAAATGAGCAGATCCTTGATATTAAAAATATTAAATAAATTATATGAAAAAGGATAAAGTAATGTGAATTGATCTTGCCAAAGTTAAAACATATACAAAAGTTCTTTTGTCCAAGGGTTTAGTATTTTTCTCCGTAGATTATTAGAATTAAATTATTAGATTTGAATTAATTTTTTTTTTAAATTACGAGTTCCATTTTATAGAAAGAATATGCATCTATGTATAAATAATAAAATACAATTATTTAATAATATTGAACGTAATAAAATAACACATGTTTTAATAAAGAGGTTTTTTATTCTTTCTTATCAGTATTTTCTTTGTTAATATACTTGAAATAGTTACATGCGGATATTATTTACAATTTTTATGATTATACACATTAGTCGATTTCACAGACATAACTTTCTTAAATAAGTTTGCGCTTAAATAGTAAATTTGTATTATATTCAGAAACAATATAATGATGCATTTCATCAATGCATTAGTCCTGCTTTTTGTCATTACAAGGACAAAATAATATATATAAATGGTACAGTAACATATTAGTTGGAATTTTATTTTTTGAAATTCATTCACCTTTCCGCAGTAACATTTACATCCTAATAAAAATTAGATTAATAAAATTTTTTTAGCCAAATTTTTTTAGTTTGGCTTATACACAGACTAGAACATTGTAATTTTATTTATTGTCTTATAAAAGCATGGTGTATTAAACATGTGTGTAATAGTTTTATTAAAGCCAAACTTAAAAAACTTACGAAAATTTTAAAATTAAGCTAATAGAAATCATACATTTTTAAAAATTAATTCAGCACCCAGCTATAATCGACACATCAATAATAATCGATTTACTGTAATATATAATATTAAGACCATGCATCATGTACTTATCATGAGATAAAACATGTCATTAGTTTTTTTTTTGTTAATTTCTTATGTATTTAAAAATGATTTGAAAATTATCTTTCATCGTCTAAGCAATAGAATTGTGTCAGCATGCAATTTTGTCAACATAAAATTGACATACATAAACGCATTTCTCTTTTTCTTTTTTATATAAATCACCGTATAATTGAATACACGGGAAAAAAGTTAAGTGAAGTCTATTTTAAATACAATTATTTTACGTATTTAAGTAACAGAAATTGCATTTAAAATAATCTTTTCTTAAATAATCAGAGATATACTACACACTTACTATACACTTGTTTATGTCGAGTATAAAAATAAATATATGTGCACCTATATTTATCAATATTGCTATAGTTTTAGAAAGATTTTTAGCTAAAAACGCGTTTTAATGATTTTGAGAAAAATATTCTCGATTCTACTTTTCTTGGAGCATAAATTCTGATTCTCGTTTCTACGGTACTTGCTTCAAAGTTTTTGAAGAACTGGTGGGTAACATTCATTTGGTAGTAAATTAACTTGTGCATTGATACAATGACAAGGTAAAAATTGTAACAAATAATTCATTTTTTAAAATTAAAAAAAAATTTCACTCCCAAGTAAAAATTCATTGCAAATATTTCAGTTTAAAATACTTAAGCTGGATATAAAAAAAAATATATCCAAAAACGCGAACCTGCAGCCCATTACCGATTCCAGAAATAATTACTAAGCGAAAAACATAGAGCGTCAAACATCACAAAAAAATTAGTGTTTGAAAAAATGCGCGTATCGCTTATTCGTCATTGTGTATAAAAGATTATTTTCTTGGCTGATCGGCTGCCGCTTGATGATTTAGCAAAATAAAGTCGAACATATAAAGTCGCCAAACGTGATTTCGGGGTTCAGCTTATATTCTGTTATATCATTATATTTGAATCCACAGAGATCACAAGTAGCCTGAAAATGAGAAATATAATATTACTTGATTTGCATTAACTTAATATAGACATTTGAAATTGAAGCGTTCTTAGGAAGATGGATACGTATTCTATATAATTTCTACATACGATGTACCCTTCTCCCTAAGAACGCTTCAAATCTTGTATAAAACACTAATATTTTGCAAATGCACTTGGACGGCTTTTTTAAACTTTGATTTATTAAAACTTGTATTGGAATACAAATAAATTCATCAAATTAAAAACAATACCGAAGCATTTTAACTGCACATTTATTATTTGATTATGTCTGTTTGACTTACGTTAAGAATCCGCGCTTCCGGCAATTTCAGATCCCAACAATAATAATTGTTCTTATAATTCTTATTTTTACCATTATCGGTCTTGTCGTCTGACTTTTCACCAGATCTGTTAAGTGGCGAAACTAATTGAGTGATGTGTGGTTTGATATTCTCCCCCAGATTTAGAATATTGCTTAAATTATACTTTATACTAGGTTCTTCTATCCTATATTCAAGTCGTTGCACTGTTGCCTCTTGTATCTTTGGCTAAAATAAAAATAACGAATGCTTATAAATATATCTAGTGAAATTCGCAATATGTTGTAGATAAAATTTGAGCAAAGCCGTAAAAATAGTATTTAAATTTATAAAAGTTTGTGAATATTTATAATTAATTAAATTAAAGTTTCTATTGGCTTTATATTATTCGATTTTTTATGATAATTTAGCGTAAGATATTTTACTTGTTTAAAATTACAATTTTTTGTTTCAAGTATTATTTCAAATGACCTGTAAAACTAAAGTCTTAAGAAAGAAATTTTTCACCCGATACACAAATGTATTATTATTATCTTTATTAAAATGAAAAAAAAATCAATTACAAAGATTACTTAATTCGTTTACTAGCCGTAGTTCAGTCTTCCCATCCTTTCTCGTTGTTATGTTTACCTTTTCAGATGTTTCCTATGTTTACGTCTCGAACTTACTCTGTCGCATTAAAATCTAACGGACTTGCTTTTACATTGAAACAGTAACGTTAATTTTAATTGCACTGATTTTAATATTACTCTCTACCCGTTACAAAACATTGAAATAGTAAAATAATGTTCGCGAGGAGCGGAGCGATGTTTTAATGATAAAAGCTCGAGTAAGTATTTAAACTTATAGTCATCTCTTACCTCTGTATTTAATGTCTCTATATTGTTGTCCGGCATATTTTCAGGGATGCACATATTCATCGGCTCCGTGTCGTTGCTCATAGGATTTCTCTGAGGGGAACGATGTTTTAATAACAAAAGCTCGAGTAAGTATTTAAACTTATAGTCATCTCTTACCTCTGTATTTAATGTCACTATATTGTTGTCCGGCATATTTTCAGGGATGCACATATTCATCGGCTCCGTGTCGTTGCTCATAGGATTTCTCTGAGGGGAACGATATTTTAATAACAAAAGCTCGAGTAAGTATTTAAACTTATAGTCATCTCTTACCTCTGTATTTAATGTCTCTACATTGTTGTCCGGCATATTTTCAGGGATGTACATATTCATCGGCTCCGTGTCGTTGCTCATAGGATTTCTCTGAGGGGAACGATGTTTTAATAACAAAAGCTCGAGTAAGTATTTAAACTTATAGTCATCTCTTACCTCTGTATTTAATGGCTGTCTATTGTCGTCCGGCATATTTGCAGGGACGTACATCATCATCGGCCTCGGATTGTTGCTCATAGTATTTCTCTGAGGGGAGTGGCGGGCCGGTGGCGGGAGCCCCGCGTAATACGCGGCATTCGGCCAGACATTGAAATTGCCGGAGCCGCTGGAGTTTACCTGGCGGGTGTAGGTCATGACGTTTAATGATAAAAGCTCGAGTAAGTATTTAAACTTATAGTCATCTCTTACCTCTGTATTTAATGGCTGTCTATTGTTGTCCGGCATATTTGCAGGGACGTATATCATCATCGGCCTCGGATTGTTGCTCATAGGATTTCTCTGAGGAGAGTAAGTCGATGGCGGGGGCAACGGGTAACACGCGGCATTCGGCCAGGCATTCAAATTGGCGGAGCCGCTGGAGTTTACCTGGGGGGTGCAGGTCCATTGCGCGGACATGACTTTTAATGATAAAAGCTCGAGTAAGTATTTAAACTTATAGTCATCTCTTACCTCTGTATTTAATGTCTGTCTATTGTTGTCCGGCATACTTTCAGGGACGTATATCATCATCGGCCTCGGATTGTTGCTCATAGGATGTCTCTGAGGGGAGTGAGTCGGTGGCGGGAGCCCCGCGTAATACGCGCCAATCGGCCAGACGTTGAAATTGCCGGAGCCGCTGAAGTTTACGTGGGGGTTCCATTGCGCGGACATGGCGTAATCCTTGGTGTGCGTCGAGCCCGCGAGACTACCGAAGCCGCTGGAGTCGCTTGTGGGCGATGTGGGTGTTATTTCTTTAAGAATTGTCGCATTACTGTTGCGAAAAATAACGGCGATTATGTTGTAAAACTCTTCGGGATTTATGTCCGGGGTCTGGAGCATTGCCAGTGATAGGACCGACATTATAATCACTTCTATTTTCTTGCGGTGCAAACGTAATCGGAATTAATATTTTTTTCTATTCATCAGATTTATCTAATATTCATATCATTTTGAATAGTCGTATAAGAGTTATTTATTTTACTCGTTTTTAAAAGAATGATTTTAATTTACTAACTTTATTCCTAATTTTGCGTTATTTTATTAATACTTATTAATAATAATGATTGGCAATCGGCAAAATTATGAAAAATTATACTGAAATAAACCAAATTATGTAGTTTAAGTTTAAACGAAATAAAGCATTGGTGACCGTTACACATTTTAGAAGCGTCATTTCAAAATAAACACGAATCACTTTAAACGATACCCAAATACTATCCTTATTATTTACATACAACTTTTATTCTTGTATAAAATTTCAAAAAACATTATGATATACGAATGAAAAATGTTCAACTAATTAACGAAGGAGACAATACCTGTCTTTTATGGCTTGTAGTCGTGTAAAGGACACCAAAATATGTCCTCTGTTTGGCCGCGAACTTACACGCAAGGCGTCTTGTCGTCGACTGACTTAGCACTACTAATAAGGACTCCAAAACTTTTCGAGCAATGATAAAACCAATCAACAGCGCCATGTCGTGCAAAATCACAACAAGTGCTTATAGTTTCGATGTCGGTATCCATAAGCGATCAGTTTCAAATGAGACTAAGTTACTATATTCTTGAATCAAAGGGAGCGATTGCTTTCTTTTTTTTTAATTAAATTCGTCTTACTGAATTATAAAGTATTATTAAACAATTATTACATAAATTTTATTTTCATTTAATAAAAGTAATAATTGAAGGCATCGATTCTAAAAGGTCCTGAGCGCGTGGAACGGCTGCCGCAAGCTAGAAAGTATCCAGACGATAGTATTTTTTAAAATTAATTTCCGCAACTTTGAAAATTTCGTCACAGTGACAATACTTTCAGGACCTTTTAGAATCGATGCTTTTGATGAATATTTAAATATCTCAAACAATAATGTGACCGGAATATAATTTAAGAATATCTTAAACTTTAAGTATCGTGTTCCGAATTTCGAGTGGTTTTATCATTCATTTGCGCAAAAAAAAAACCTACTGCGCGTGATGATCGATCATCAGATAATACATAAATAAGAATGATGTCTACATTAGCCGCTAGGCGGCGGAGCTCTTACATTTAAAAACAATTGGTCATTGTAATCTTTTATTATTAAAAACAAACATTTATTCGTTATTCAATATGTACTAAAATACTAAGGGGAACACAAGAGGCAGACAATGTAAAAATTTTACAAGAAAAGAATTAATCTGGACGGCGAAATCCTCATTTACTCGATCTCACGCTGCATTCTCGCGAGCGGCAAGAATCGTCGCCGATTCATTTATAAGGCGGTACAACCGATGCTACACTCAGGTGGTCCGATGCTTCTCAGCGAAAAAAGTCTGCAACGCCTCGCGTTCTCGATCAAACCTACACATCAGACAGCGTGTTTCGAAAGATGTTGATAGCGGGTTAGTCTCTGAGCGCTGGTGCGATCGCCGGGGGCCGCTCCTGCTACGACGCTACACACAATACTCGTCTTGAGCTTTTCTAGAAGTCGACTAAAATACCATAGTGCACACAGGGCTCATCTCCACCCTGCGCCTGGTAAACAAAGTCACACAGAAATTGCCAAGATCGAATGGCTGTACGCGCATGCAGGACGATTCTCGCACTCCAGCCGACACCCCACTGGAATTCCGGTCTTCGTCAAGTACATCATAGCGAAAGATTGCAGGTGGAAAGAGAGAATTGCGGGCTGAGCGGAGTTTTTCGGAAGTCGAAACTCCGATGGCTGAAGTAGCGACTAAGACCGCACTTTTTGCAGTTTTTAAAATAGATTTTTTTTTATTTAGATGGTAAATATGTAACTTGTAGCGTGGATTCGTGTGAGTACATTTACCGACATAATTTGTAATTTCGTAATACTAATTCGTATAGTAATTAAGTATAAATAATTCTTAGAGGTTGATTGGATAAAAATAAATACAGCTTACTGATACCAAAATGTGAATCTGATGTATTTAAATTAAATTGTGCAATAGTGTATGTAAGTTTGTATATAAGTAATGTACAAAAGCCGTCTAACCGTGCGTGTTTAGTATCAGCTGTGAGAGGGAGAAACGAGGAGCTTTTCTGATACTCATAAATTTTAAAGCTATAATGAATCCCCATCTTTTAGCACATGCTTCGACATGCTTACATTTATACTTACCCAATACATAAGTCTTTCAAAAATATTGTAAGAACAGTTTATCTACTCTTGCATAAATTAATTATTGGTTAAACTTTAAATTAAAATATTCCATTCATCCTGACGCTGGATTTTCTGAAATTTTGACCACTGATCAATAATTTTATAATCTATAGATACTGTAAAATTAAAAATAAATTAATAACATTGATTACTACTATAATACCGTAAAGGCAATAAGTAAATCAAATGTGAAATGTGTATACAAATACTTTATAGTAAATATTAATTGTAATAGACCTTTTTATGACATTCTAATCTTCATGGAGAAAAAAAAATTAGTCAACATGCAGAAAAGCCTACTAAATTTTTATAACTTAATATTAAGTCCGGTAGATGAAATTTTATTCTTCAAGTACCATGCATTGTTAAATCAGAAAAAAAATTTGTAGGTACTTATTCCTTGAAGTAAAATTAATTATTTACATATAGTAGGTAGTTTTATTAATTTTTAATGAACCTATCAAGATAAAATAAAATTATTTTCTAAATTAATTGTGAATTCGATTTCGATATAATAATAAGAAAAATTTATGAAAAACTTCGATGTTTTAGAGTAATGGTTAAGTTTATCAATAAATCATAAATATATTTAGTAACTTTATTCCAGCTTTAATTTATATTTAAAAAAAAACTGTTTTAATTCTAGTCTATTTCATTTAATTTTTTCATTTTATATCAAAACAATCTATCTACTGCTATTTTTCCTTATGCTCTTAATTAACTGAATTCACTGTGTATATTATCTTTTCAACTATTGCTCAATAAACTCTCTCTCGTGACTAAAAACATTATAAAGCAGTACTTGAACATAGCATTCCTCTTAAAAATAACAATTCTATGTATTGAAAAGAGTGTACCATCGAGAGTGAATGAACTGTAGGCCTTTGGTGCTAATACACTCTTCATTCTGCAAGAGCACGCATTAGCTCCATCTGGTGTAGGGAGCGAGCACACCGCGGCTTCAACCACCTACGCATTTATCGACTACTCGACAACCACCCCGGACGCCTGCTCGATTCACCCTCCGCTAGGCGGCTACCCTCCACTTCTAAAGCAAAAATGCGATATTCTGATTTTTTTTAAAAATACACCGAATCTCCCTACCTATCTCAAAACTAATCACTCTCCGGAAAAAACGAATTGGCATCGATTCGAATTTTTTCAGAAAGATCAGATCGTTGGTCTTCTCCGAAATCCCAATGTTTCCAGGGTCCGAGCGATTCTCGCGTGCGGTCAGAGATCCGCAACGTTAGTATATAAGAGCGCGGCGCTGCAGAGCAAGCACAGGTGGTCCGATGCTACTCAAGCCGCTTCAGGAGGATCGCGCAGCCTCGCCGAACCCGCTGACACGCCAGGACGCCCGTCGAAAGAGGAGGGTGGTGGACCCGGTGCGTGCGATGCCGCTGCGGCGTCTATATCCAGAGAATATTCGCGCTCCATGGCCGCGCACCGCTGGGCTGGACAACCGCGGGTGGGGATTTGCTGGTGTGGCTCTCAACGCAACCCGAGGCCTATAATCTTGCTGTACATCATCGAGCCGTTCGTTCCTCCTCCTTTCCTCCTACAGCTGATCCGGTACTATATACGGGAGAAGTCTGCCGGCCCCATGATTACAGTTGGGCGATGGCGCTGACTTTCAGAATCCGGACTGCTGTATAATATATGGATATATCTTCTGTGTATGTGTGTGCGTGTCTCTTTCCATCGCTATATAATATATATATATATGTGTGTGCTCGCAAGCGGATGACGACGTTGCGCTACGATAACGTGTATGTAAGAGCCAATGAAACGTGTGCGCGGTGTGCAACATGACATTGCATTGCTGACGTACGACTGGCGCGCATCCGATGAGACGTCGGTCGAGAGAGGTTCAAATGGCGATTATACATACGAAATTGTGGTGCAGCTCCGCGAGCGAGAGGCTATAATTCCAACCAAAAATTCCAGTGAAATATATAATACCGGCGAGATGGTCCGCGCCTTGGATTGTTGAACTCATCATCCGAACCCCCGTGATTTCCCCCCCTCGCTCGATTAAACGGCGCTTGGCAGTGAAGAAGCGAGGCTGACCCGAATGAAGTTCGGAGTTAGACACCTCGAGGGTTGTAGTAGCGACTTCGACCACCTATTTTGACTTTTTCAGAAATTTCGTTTCAGATTTTAAAGTTTTACATTTTAATTCAATCTTTCCTACGTTAGTTCAACTTTATAAAATAAAATGCTTTACATAAATTAGAACAGGGGAGAAAAGAAGAATGTGGAACACCCAAGTCGTAATATAGAAATCTCTGCTAATTTATATGCAATATTGAAACTAAAAGTCTGAAACAATATTTTAATATCTTGTCTACATCAAATATCTTACAATATTTTTAAGTGTAAATAGGTACTTATTTCTTTCAATTCTCAGTTTTTCTAAGTAAACTCTGAAACCTCACTCGTCTCAAACAATATGGCACATCATAGTGAACAGTGATAAATGTAGATTTAAAGCCGTAAATCTATCTTGATAATAGTAAATACTAAATGCAAAATATACAAATGAGGTTCAATTTGATTTTGTTTGTATTTTCAAAATTTTCACACAGTATTCGTATAAGGCGCAATAGTAATCTCTTTTTAATGCCTTATTACATAAGTAAGAAAATAAGTTGGAAGCAATATTATTTTTAGTTTTTAGTTTTAGTTATTAAAAGCTAGTTCTTCTTTATTTTTAAACCAGACTCAGTGCAGGTAACTATGTTTACCTTAATAGGATTTACATATTTAATTTTTTCTATACATTTTGCCCCGTTAATAAACCATACTTATAATATTATTACTATATTTTCCAAAATCAATATAAATTTTTGTAAAAATATAGAGTGGGGTTTTTAGATATTCAATTAAAGTTATATGTGTATATAAATTTCTGACTCCAATTTGGCAGCAAACATTTAATAAATAATAAATTTAAACGTCATAAATTCTTTAGTAGCAAGTGCCTGCAAACTTATCTTGATTATTTCAATTAATTTTGAAATATAATTCTTATTAAACCAAACAGTGTATGAATAACAAAATTTAAATTTCATGTTTCAATTTAGTTGTCTTTTATTTTAAATGTCCTAGGTAGATAAAAAAACATGCGCGAGTTGTTGTCGGCGTATTGATTATTCTATATATGCTGAAAGTTTTTAGTGAGATAGTTTATCTATAATATAGGAAGTTTTATAGTTTCAGGTATATTTATAGACTTATATTTATCTATGACTCATGCAAACGTAATTTTACATTCAGCTCAAGATTGCAATTCTTTATTTTTATTGTACAGAGAATATATTATATTGACTGTCGGCAAGCAACTGACAGAAGATAACTAGTAAGGTAATAACTGTCGGTCGGTAACTTACCGACGTTTACGGTACGAGTGATGGTATAACGCCAAGGATAAACTTCTACATGTTTCAGTTGCAGTACGTCAGATGGCGTAGTTCAAAATATGTAAATATACCATCAGTGAAGGTATTGGTTTTCTAAAATAATCCCTATTTCATTGGAAGGTAAAGTCCATAATAAGATGCATTTACCAAAAATAATAATTTATTAATTTACAATATTATCATACAAATTTTAGTACAATTATATTGATTTTTTTATTTCTTCTTACATGTAAAATGATTAATCTGTAACTATTTATAACATTGATTAAATAGTAAGAATGCTAATTTTTAATACGGATTTTCCTATGGAGATAAATACACAAATTCTTATAATATTTTTTGCTTATATGAGAAATTATATAATAATAATGTTCATCAATCATAAAAGTATTTAATAAATGCAAATTAATTGATGGTAGAGTGCGTCAAAAATTGAATTTTGCATTTTATCATCTAGTAAGTAATTCTTGATTGATTCTTATTTTGATTTGATCTCACAGTTAACTATTTTGAGGAATTATTATACACTGATCAAGAAACTATTGTGGGAAATCTTATCTCGTTATAAATATGAGTTTCAATTTTCTAAAATATTTTAATATTCATTTTAAAAATAATCTTGAAAGTACTTGGTGTTTAACATATTTTGATAGCATCTTCATCACAATTTTAAATAATATATGTCTCATATCAAATTAATCAAATGAAAATGAAACACGATTTGTATCCAAATATTTTATTAAATATAAATGCTATGGAGAACTGTCTTTCGCTCCGTTCATGCAACATCATCTTTCCAAAAGCGAACTTTTTAATAGCGCGAACACAACTAACCAACTAAACCATTCTTGATAATACCACACGCTACTGATAAACAATACGTAGAATCATAAATCATTAATTTTCAATCTTATAGAGCGAAAAGCATAAGCCATAATAGCATCGAATCATTAAAAGGAGAAGCTACGTAATCGGCTAGTCGCCCTTGACAAGCCTATACCTCTCAAAAGCAATTGAACATCCAAAAAGAAATTCAAATTCACAGCTACGCGTATACATCTTTCAATTATTATCCACCCATCCTCGCACACATAATACCCTCGAATCTTGAACTATCCACTCTCTCTCGAGAGAGAGAGAGAGACATGCGTTTGCACGCAGTAGCGTAAGTCTTTTTCGGGATATATCTCCCGCGCGGCACTCGTCATTATCAGCCTCTCAAAAATTCACCCTCTCCCACCCTCCCTGCTTTTTTCCTCTCTTTCACTCCATCCATCAGCAGTAGCAGTAGCAGCAGCACAGCCAGCAGCGAAAAACAGAGACGGAAAATTTAGCGATTCGCGCCACACACACACACACGCGCCCACACAGAGTGAGAGAGAGAGAGCTTTCGGTCCTCTCTCGTCGCAATCCCATCGGCTGGTGCACAAGAGCCCTAGCAACGCACATGCGCCCTTCCACCCTCTCTATCCCTCTCGCTCGCTCGCGGGCGGTCGCGGGGATTGGCCCGGAGTAACACCCCCTCATAATGGGTTCACCCGTCCGCGCACCAGAGAGAGAGAGAGAGAGACAGACAGAGAAAGAGAGACGGAGAGAGGAGGTAGCTAGCCCCGACGCCGACGCGCTCGGAAGAGAGCCTCGGGGGCTGCTGCCGCTGATGCTGGCGTGGGCGAGGGTTGTGGAGTCTCTGTGTACGTGTGTGTGTGTGAGAGAGAGAGAGAGAGAGAGAGAGAGAGAGAGAACGAGACCAACGGAAGCCATATTGATTTCCCTATGTTTCCCCGTGTTGTTACTATAGCGCCCGGCGAGCTTGCTTCGTGCGGAGAGTGAGAGAAGGATGAGGTCGTCGTCGCTGCTGCTGCTACTGCTTCTCTCGCTCTTTTTATCTCGTTCGACCCAACTTCGCTCTCTCTCTCTCTCTCTCCCTCTCGCACTCGCTCTCTTCGCTTTTGGGCTTTTCGCGCGGAATAAAGATACTGTTCTTTGGAAAATGCAACTTTTAGTTTTCGCTCGTCGATCGCATTCTATCTGCATGTATCTCGTGCAAAGGATTTGTGATCAAACTTGCACTAGATTATTGCAAACGCTGGAGTCGTTGTATATACATTTATTTTACAAGATGTTTTGTAAGAACGGTCGTCTATGCGATACAGTTATTTCAAACGCAAACAATCACAAATGTTTGCGTATATACAAAATTGAAAAAAAGCCAATATCAGTTACACATGTTTTGTGCGAAACAAATTTGTTTCGATACTTTTATATTTATTTATCGAGTTTTACCCAAAAATTATGTGTTTCCATGAAAACTATTTGTAAAAATAGAAAAAATTTATCCGTGTACTATCTATGTTTGCGTACAAACTTGAACATTTCTATGGATGAAAAGTTTTTGTCGAAAATCCGGAAGTTTTCCTTCTTTTTTATTGAATTTATTTTTTAGTACAGTTAAATAGTTTTGCGTACAGGAACTAGAAATAAAAAGTTAATACAAGAATGCAAATATAGTATAAATCCACACGAAGAAATATGTCGTGAAAAAAGAAATCAACGTAATAATGAAAATACATTTTTGAAGTAGGTAGTGATATCTTATTGTATTAATTATTATATTTTATATTTTTTTAGCTTTATGAGCAAGTCCTGTTTTAGTGCCTAGTACTAAAACTGTCATGACAGAATCTTATACTAATTAAAAAAGTATTACTCTGTATTCGTTCTCAGCACTGCAGCCTTTTGAATTCTAGACTGATTTTAGATGTCGCTCCATCATATGGAGCGAGCTAAATTACTTAATTTGAAATTCTATTGGGTTATTTCGCGCAAAAGCTCTTAGCTAGACATATATAGTTATCGAACTGAAGTTTTGCTCGCATGCAGTAATTTCCGCATCGATAGGTGTAGATTTCACTCTTGAACTGTTTAGCCAACCGCTAATTTTAAATCGAGAGTCAAATAATGATTGATTCTCAAAATCAAATTCTACCCACGAAAAAAGTCTGCTCTCATTATTCTACGCCCAGTTTTCGCGTATGAACCTTACTTCTACACCATCAATGCGTCGACTAATACAGAGTTTGACATATCGTGCGTTCCCTTCCCTGAAATACGGACTCCGCTGCGACAGGTTTTAGAAATTTTCGAAGATCTGATCGATAATCGGCCCCATAACGCGACTTAACTTAAAAGTGTATTTATCTTGTCTATCAGTTATATGCTCTATCTAGTGAAAGCTTCTTATCGTTTAAAAGCATAACCACGCAGAGCATCCTTTCAACGCACGAGCAAGAGCGATTATTCCTTTGTGAACATATTATTTTACATTGTATCACGTAATTTTCAAAGCTACCCGAATTTTTCCATCGACAGCTCTTACCCCCGCACGCGGACACAACCAAACCGAATGAAATTCCCTAAACGAACAAAGACATCGTCGCTGCCGGAGGCCCCTCCGCGCGTGTTCTCCGATTTGCGCGGCAACACTGCAAAAAAGAACATATATATAACACGCGCCTCGCGAGAGGAGAGAAGGAAAAATTCGGTACCCAATTGAAGAGGAGTATAGCGCGCTCGCGAGAGAGTTGATGCGCTCGGTTGCGTGCCAGTCGGCAATTGATCAGCCTCCGCGTGTGCAGCGCAACTCGTAGGCTTTTTCTGCATCGAGAGAGAGGAGAGAGAGAGACTTCGTCGATTGAATTCAATAAAAATAACGAGGCAATCGCGCACAGAAAGTCGAAAATTCCCCAAGGAGAGTCAAATCAGAATTTACATTGTATACACGTGTGTGTGTGTGTGTGTGTGTGTGTGGAGCGCTAACCCGTGAAAGAGTTTCATCGGGCGGGTTCGAGCTGTCGGTGCACGTAATGAAGAGGGTGTCAGGGCCTTTTATTGTGTTCGCGCTTTCGCCGCGTGAACTTTTGCCTGCCTATCGTACTGTATTGCAAGTCTGAAGTGTGTGTGTGTGTGTGTGTGTGTGTGAGTGCAGTATCGCGGTTTCGGGGCTTCAACTCAGTTGCGCACGGCGAAGCTTATTATTACGCCTTTCCTTCTGTGCGGTGTGTCTGCAGTGCTTTTTTAAGTGTAGTTTTTAATTTTTAAGTATATTTGGATGAGAGGATCGATTGTTGCCGAGGAGGATGCGTATACGCGAGCCACTTGATTATGCCTCCGGTGTAAGATTGCACACGATGGAGGGCATGTATTGATATATAAACCACCCGATTTGTTTCGCTTATAAAAATATGTCGCTCGATTCCTGTTTGGTTAATGAATGCACGTATGGAGTATTTTCATTCTACAATATTGGGAATTTCTCATCCACTTTACGACAATTTGAAGTAGATTTCGTGTAGGAAAAGATTCGTGCAATATAACGCCACGAAATCTCAAGCTCGCAGTCTCATAAATTTCGAAAATTAAAAAAAAAAAGAAAAGAGGAGAGAAACTGCAGGACGCGGGCATCGAACGGAAGCCAAGAGAGAGAGAGAGAGGGAGAGGGACTATCATGCAGAAAGCAGGTTTCGTCCACGTACGCGGCGGTTCTCGCGGGGGATATATAGCGATAACCGAACCGGCCATTTTACCATTGGAAATCAATAAAAATTTTCATACGCATCCGGGGCCGCTTTAGTCCAGAACCGTCCATCTCTCTCTCTCCCTCTTTCACACACACACACACACATCCTCCCCAAACTTTGTCTATCTCGCTCGTTTCTCATCGTTGTTAACGAGCTGTAGCTCGCTTTTCCACACACACACACACACACACACA
>UELV01149087.1:0-17647 GCA_900490015.1 Megastigmus stigmatizans
CATCAATTTACTTAAGGATAAAGACGTATCCTAGCATTATGTTTTTGACCCGATATATCGGCTTTCCGGCCCTTTAAAGGTTAAAACCGATTATACCCAATTAAAATCAAATTCGATATAATCGGTTTTAATTCAGTGAATGGGATAAACCGATTATATGCTAATTCGATTAAATAGGATTTTATACTAATAATAATAAATCGGGTATTTTTTTATTGATTCTAATCAGACTTAATCAGTTATAATAATTGATCAATATTTTCAGATATAATGACAAGTAGGATTTAATAGGATATAAGTAAAATAAGAAATAGTACGATGTTTCAATGATTTCTTATAATCCGAATAAATTGATTTTAATTTTAATGGGATTTAATAAAACGATTGAATTATTTCTTCCAACTGGAAATAATAATTAATAATCTAAATAGGATGTAATATTGGCTTTTCAATGATTTCTTATAATCGAAAAGAACTGATTTATTCCAACTACATTTTATTAGTAAAAAATTTGTGTTTATTTATATCATAATATAACTATATTTCACATATATTTTATTATTATTTTTGGAGACTATCTTTTAAAAATTGTAACAAGCGATCCTTTATAGTATAAAAAAATATATTCGAAGAACTAAAACTGCTATTCCAGACGTATTTTTTTCCTTAGAATCCGATTCCGTTATTTATTTAGCAAAAAAGCTCAATTTTGCAATTTTGCAAAACTAATGACAAATTTGAATTCTGTGCATCAAAAAATACCTTGGTCAATATATGCTATACCCGTATTTTTATTCACCTACGTATGGTCGTTAAAGGACTTATTCATATCGCAAAACTAATTATTTAATAATTTGTTAATAACAATATATTGTTTAACAATTGAAACTACTATATGGGATGTATTTTTTCCGTAGAATCCGATTTTGTTATTAATTTTGTAAAAAAACTTAATTTTGTAATAATTTATTTAAACAAATTGTTTAAACAAATTAATTTTGCAAAACTAATGGCAAATTTGAATTCAGCGATGCCTCGAACCCCTTAAGTCATATACGGTTTATCTGTACCGTTGCCCAATTCCTTCGGCCTGGAAAAGGGTTAAAAGAAGTATTCAAAAAGAATGCTTTCTTTTTTTTCAAAAAAATAATACTGTGGCACAAACGTCTCTCGCAGCAGACAGCAGCTTGCCGCCAGTTCTGCAAGCGCCCACGAGAGAGCGCAAGCAGCGTCTCGTTCCGAGGCAAGACGCAGCGTCGGTTTCCGCTCTCTCGCTCTCTGGTCTCAACCGCCATCACAACAACTCCTGCAAGCCGAGCTACGCAAGCATCGTCGCACATTCTCCACAGCTCTGGACCGCGGCATATTAAACATTGTTGTCTTCGAATAGCTGTTTGTTCCTACAATAAACCTGCAAACTTTATCTTCAATCACTCGGCACCATTTATTGTGCTTCGACACGGCGTTTTCCTCTCCACTTCCACAGCTCACGGAGTCACAGCGAGAAAACGGGAAACGGCGGTCAAAAATATATGTATGACGTCAAGAATACCGCAATTCCGTTAAAAACGCGCCTCGGCCAACAAACATTGCGAAAAATTCAAGATGGCCGCCGCCTAGAGGCCACATGTTACATGCGCGTCGGGAATTAACCCCGAGAGTAATCCGTCGGCATCATCTACACCACAGCGCGCAGTGAGGCGTGATGGACAGGGTGGTAAGTGTTGGTATCACACTACTCACGGTGCAGCAGCGCAGCGCTGCCTGCAGCCCTGTCATTTCCATAGCACATCTGGCTAGGGAAACGCCTAGGGCCGCCTTTGCAGCAGGCAGCAGTTGGCGACCCAATTTCAACTTCTAGATGCCTGCACGAATCACGCCTGCACGTCTTTGACCGCGAGGCAGGAATCCATTTCCTAGTGGACTCTGGCTCGACGGTCTCTCTGCTTCCTCGCAAGTTTGCCCAGAAGTCAGCTTTAGCCACGGACCTGAACCTCGCAACAGCGAATGGAACAACCATACTCACGTATGGGCAAAGGGCGCTCACGCTCAACTTGGACCTTCGTCGAGATTTCGCATGGCCGTTCGTCATCGCTGACGTGAAGAGCGCTATCATCGGGGCGGATTTCTTGAGCCATTTCGGACTTCTTGTAGAAAAGACGACGTCTCTGTGACTCAACCACTCCATGCAGCGCCGAGGGGATTGCACATCCTGCGCAACTACATGGAGTCAATCTGGCGGCTCCGCAGCTGCCCACCTTCGAACATCTAGACGAGCGCATCCAGGTGCTTCTCCAGAAAAATTCTAGTCTTTTTCAGCCCCTTCTCGCTTCAGGTTCTGGGCCAACAGCTGACGTGCAGCACCACATTGTCACTTCCAGACGTCCAGTTTTCACCAGGTCTCGCCGTCTCATGGGCAAGAAGCTCACCGCAGCCAAGCAACATTTTGACCTTCTGCTCCAGCAAGGCACAGTACGGCCATCTAGCAGTCAGTGGGCCAGTCCACTGCACCTCATCAGAAAAGACAGCGGCTGTAGAATCTCAGTCGACTACCGAAAGCTCAACGGAATCACGGTGCCGGATCGCTATCCAACTTCTCGTATCGAGGACATTCTCTCAAGCCTCCACGGAGAAAGCGTTTTCACAAAACTGGACTTAAGAAGGGCTTACTATCAGATCCCAATGGCTTCGGAGGACGTCGGAATGACAGCTGTTGCAACCCCGTTCGGCTTGTTCGAGTTCATCGAAATGCCTTTGGGTCTACAGAACGACACGCAAATGTTCCAGCGCCACATGTACAGTCTCTTCAGGAAGCTCCCGTTCGTCCGGACCTATGTTGACGATCTTCTCATCGCTTCTATTAGCCTTGGCGATTATCTTCAACACCTGCTGGCTACCCTTGACGTTCTGGCAAACGCACACCTTTCAGTCAACGCATCAAAATGTGTCATCGCTGCCAGTGAGGTCATCTACCTGGGTTACAACGTCTCAGCTGCTGGGTTCAAGCCACTAGCAGACCGGGTCTCAGCTGTGAGAGAGTTCTTCAGACCAAACACCATCGCAGAGCTCCGGAGATTCAACGGCATTCTCAACTATTACAGGGCGCTCATCCCAAACGCAGGGCGCTTACAGGCGCCTCTCACGGATCTGCTAAAAGACTCTAATAAGAAGAAGGACAAGCGCCCTATCACTTGGACACTGCAGCTCATCGCCACCTTCGACGCATGCAAGGAAAGCATCGCTGACGCAGCCCAACTCTCTTTCCTGGCCCCAGAAGTACCGCTGAGGCTCACAACGGAAGCCTCCTCTACAAGCCTGGGAGCAGCTCTCGATCAGCAGCTGGATGGGGTCTGGCACCCCCTAGGCTTCTTCTCCAGAAAACTGTCTCTAACCGAGAAAAACTACAGCCCGTACGACCAGGAACTTCTGGCCATATTCTCGGCAATCAAACACTTCGAGCATCTATTAGAAGGGAGAGAGTTCACCGTCAGGACGGACCACAAGCCGTTGGTCAAGGCACTCCAGCAACGGCCGGAGAAGGCATCACCTCGGCAGCTCAATCAACTAGATTACATAAGTCAATTCTGCCTCACCCTCGTCTACATCGCTGGAGAAGACAACATAGTTTCAGACGCACTTTCGCGCGTGGAAGCGATTGAGATGCCCACATCACTCAGTACAGAGGCGATTTATCAGGCGCAAGTTGCAGAGGACGTCTCGGAGGACCACGAGCTACTTGCTTCATCTCTACCTCTCCAGCCACTCTTCATCGAAGGTCAGCGCATCCTCTGCGATATCTCGACGGGCCACCTACGACCGTACCAGCCTCAATCTCTGCGACGCAAGGTTTTCGATGTGATCCACTCTCCAGCACATCCAAGAACAATACTACATATACAATATTAATGTGTTTAAAACAATGTTTAAGAAATAGTCTCTTTTTCGCGCTGAACTCGAATAGATTCCGCGTAAGGTTGTGCCGCGTCCATGTGATTCCAGACTTATATTTGTCTTTATGAGCAAAATCAAAATTTTGGGTTGCTACCGTTCCGTGGCGTAGTGGTTGAGGTTTATGCGTCGTATCCCAAAGATCGCCGGTTCGAATCCCAGTGTAAGAAAATGTTTTTTTATGTATTAGTTATTAATTTTTCACAAAATGAATAAAAAAAATAACTTATATCCCCGTCGAAATATATTATATAATTTTTCAATTAGATATTTTCTATAGGGAAGAGAAAACTCATGGAGACGACATACACGTCAGATGTATCCGGACTGGGTTACATATCTTTTATAAACTTTTATAGACTTTTTTTGTATGACTACGTTTCAGAAATCGAAAAAAATTATAACCCATTATAAACAAAAAATAACCGATAATAAAAAGTTATATCAGTTATAAACTTTTATACACATTCCCAATTCCAATCATTATAAAGTCTTATAAACTGTTATAAACTGATATAAACTGATATAAACTGATATGCTCTGATTACAATTTCCGATTGGGTTGTTAGCTATTCGAGTCTTATGCAAATGAAAGCTTGTAAACCACATACGATTGTTACTTTGAGGTGCATGTGTTAAGTGTCGAAAGGTTTCATCTGTATAAGAATCTAACTTGAACAAAATTTTTAATCCATATACAATTGTTGGGTTCAATAAATGACTTTAAAATAATAATACCTGTCTGCTGCTGTCTCAATAATGATCTTTTTGTTAGTTATATTCGATATTTATACAACTAAAAGCTTGTAAGATATATAGAATTGTTACTTTCAGGTGCATGCCCTACTGAAAAAACTCTCGCGATAATCGCGCGATGATCCCGCGATTTTCACGCAATGAATCATGCGCCTATTTGCGCGATCATCGTGTAAAATTATCGACCAAAAAATCGCGCTACAATTGTGTTTACTGTCGCGCGATAATCACGCGACTATAGAGAAAACATGTAAAATAAAAAATTCATTATTTTAAAAATATAAATTAAATGAATAGTAATAATATTTATAATAGAAGAATGCATTTGTGGAAAAGGTTTTCGTAATCATACTTTTAAAGCTGCCTTTATTACAATAGAAAGTAGAGTACATCAATAATATTATAAAAAAGTAAGTTAACATTTTTTTTAACTTTTACGCCCAGTTATACAACATACCGTTGAATCCGGTTGAAAAGGGCATTATCTGGGAATCCAGATGAAAAAGGCGTTATCTCGGAATCTAGTTGAAAAGGACATTATCTTAAACGGACATTTGTTTGTTATTGATTTTTGGTATTTATCTTAAACAATAAGTGGTACTATTATTTGGTATTATTGGTAGCGAATTTTTTTAGTTCCTTAGTAATGACTGCTAATTGTCATTTTTTGTTAAGTGTAATAATTTAATAGAAATTGTTTTTATTAATTGATTAATTGTGGGTCTTCGACTATTTATTTATCAAGATTTCAAATATCTTAACACAAATTATATTAATAATATTAGTAATATTTCTGGAATTTAACAAAAATATTTTGTGAAACCGGTAAAAGATTTGGACAAATATTTCACGCAATATTGTTGTAATATTCTAGAAATGTTTACTGAAATATTTCACGGGAATATTCCTTGTAATATTTCCGGAATATTATACAAATATTACATACAATGTTCAAAAAAATGGGACGAATATTTCAAGCAATATTGCTGTAATATTTTCGTAACATTTCGTAAAATATTTCGCTGAAATGGCACAGAAATATTTCACGGGAATATTTCGTGTAATATTGCTAGAATATTACACAAATATTCCTTGAAATGTTGTAAAAAATTAGACGAATATTTCAAGCACTATTGTTATAATATTTGCGTAAAATTTCGTCAAATATTGTTGATAATATTTCAAGAAATATTTCAGTGAAAGATTACAAGATATATTGGATCAATATTGCAGAAATATTTCATGCGATATTGAAAAGAAATATTTGTAACATTTCATGTTATATTGCTTCGATATTTCCCAAGTATTACGTGAAATATTGCCTCGAAATATTTCATGAAATATTTCTATGCAATATTTCATACTATGTGGGTACACAGATGATAGCTTTCAACATGTAACACATGTACTTGAAAGTAACAATCCTATATGTTTTACAAGCTTCCATTTGTATAAGTATCCAATAGCTAACAAATAATTCAAACTAGTCAATACCGTAGATAGATATTATTATTGAAAAGTAATTGAACCTAACCATTGTATTGTATATGTATTAAAAGCTTTGTTAAACTTAATTTTTATACAGAGATAAAAGCTTTAGATATATGCACAATCATTAATTTTGAATTGGTGGATCCAGCAAAGATATACTGTTTGTGCACCTTAAGGTAGCATTGTTAAATAAATAAAGAAAATAATTAATAAAATTCACGTAGAATATATATCCCTGGGCACTTTCCATTTTCTAGATAACGAGTACGTGCCGTACACTGGCATCGCACGCGTGGTCACACGCGTACCGCCTGAATGTAATCGTTGTGCTACCATCTATGAATTATATTTCGGATGCTGCACGCATAACATCCAAATGCCATTACCGCGCAGTCACGAATATTACGCATATTACAAGTAAAAATATACACTAGAATAAGTATTAATCTGCAGCTTATCGAAATTTCTTTCTCATAGAATTAAATAGAAAATGGCGCCGCGCTTGGCAGTTTTGGAGCTTTGTAAATAGGTTATGGATTCTTGTTTAGATTACAGCGACTTAAAAGAGATGTTGTCTAGTGAATGCTTACGACTTGTCATGGCGCGCTTTTATCACCCGTGGAAAGACTCTCGCTACGGCAGCGGAGGCCACGGTGACGAGGAGCGAGGATTTCATCCACGAGGTGTCAAGGAGGACGTATTTCACCGGTGCGCTCAAGGTAAAAGCGCGCTATTTGACTGGCGGCCAATTCTTTCCAAATGTTCTTGAGTGTTATTTATCGTTTACCAACTATCCGTTAATCGCGATTGCTTTTTGTGACCAGTGGGTCTAGTGGGACCAGTTAAATCAGATATTTCTAATCGCATTTGAGGTATTCCTTTTGTACATGAGACCGAGTACAATAGTAACAACACACCAAACGCAATGTATGGGATCATGATCAAGATGTTGGAGGACTCAGTAAGAAAAATTGTTTATCATTATAATACAATATTCTATATACAGTTAGTGCATTTGTATGTATGTATTACAGAACTGAAAGGTATTGATAAGCAAAATCATATAGGTTTTTTAACTCTGCTTTAAGAAATAACTTCAGAACAAGCAAAGCGAGTTTTCCAAATGTATGACAATGATGAAAATATCTTTATTCCAACTGATTCTTTGCAAAACGTGTTAGCTGAATTTTGACTATTTTCTGATGTAAGAAGTATTATTTATTTGAATTTTAAAATCGTTAGTAATATTCCTAATTATTTAATAATATTATAGCGTGGAAATAATGAAGAAAAAACTGGATAGGGATAATGATGACATAATTTTACTTCCAAATTTTATGTATGAATTCTTCCTAGAAGTAATTAGAACTTATCCACATACATTTGTTTTGTATCATTACAACGGTTTACTCAGAAGCAACCCAGATAACCAAGTGAAATATCATAAAGACCATCATAAATATCATAAAGAATCTATTACTAACTTTTATGAACTGTTTATAACTGTTTATAACTATTATAAAATGTCGGAATAGAGACATTAATAATAATTACAATCAGTTTTCAACAGTTTTTAACAGTTGCTGGCAGTTACAAACAGTTTCTAACAGTTAATAATAGTTATTCATATTTAATAACTTCGAAGACACTTTTACAACAAAAATGTTAGAGGCGAAATTTATAAATGTAGGTAGCTGTAAATAACTATTAGTAATTGTTAATAAGTGTTACAAACTATTTATAACTGTCTATAACTGTTTATAATAGTTTTAATCTGTTAAATTCTAAAAACTTTTGGCTATTTCAATTTATCTCAAAATTTATAAATGTTAATAACTGTTAATAACAGGTGATAATTGATTCTATAGTTCCTTTTTCAAATTATGATAAGTGAAAAGGCTAAATTGATCTTCATGGAACACATATAGAGGCAAAATAAAAATCTGCCTAATTTTACTGCAACAATAAAAGATTTTTATTTGGCCTCTATATGTGTTCCATGAAGATCAATTTAGCCTTTTCACCTGTTATAATTTAAAAAAGGAACTATAGAATCAATTATCACCTGTTATTAACAGTTATTAACAGTGCAGCCGAGTGCTGTGATTGGTCGAGCCGTGAAGGTGCAAATGATGTCACAAGTTCTCTAGAATATTCTAGAAGGTTCTAGAAGTTAAACAGCGCAGATCCAGGATATTGCATCATCCGAGAGAGTGAGAGAGATAGAGAGAGAGAGAGAGAGAGAGAGAGAGAGAGGTGAGAAGTAACGAACAAGTGCATGGAGATAGGGTATCAAATTACACTAAAACGTCGAAAATCGTTTATTGCTTTGTTCATTTGAGGGGGAGAGAGTGAGTGAGAATGAGAGAGAGAGAGAGAGACAGCTGTGCAATGGTCCATGCGTTATGCATTAGTCATTGCGCTCAGTCTAGTTCTCGAACTTCTTATCGCTGTAATTCGGCGAATTAAGTGTTTTAATTCGGCTCTCTCTTTTACACTCTCTTCGTAGGCGACCGTTGGAACAGCCTCGAAGAATTGCTTGTCTTTGTTCAATGATTTCGACAGAGGGGGCATCTATTTTACTTTAAATAATCGTATGCTAGTGCGTGCGTCCGCAGCGATGCCCCTGCGCCGCGAGACACGCGCTTCAATAGCTCATTTGTGCGTGTTACCGCCGCCCGCGACGCGAGACACGCGCTTCGATAGCTAATTTGCGCGTGTTGCCGCCGCCCGCGCCGCAAGACCCGCGTTCTATAAGCTACTTTGCGCGTGTCTCCACCGGGTTCGCGTCCGCCGTCGCCGCAGCCAAAAAATATGTATGTTTACTTAGGAAAAATAAGTTATAAATTATATACAGAGAGTTTAGTATGTAGCTTGAGGAGTTATATTGTTTACGTGCATCAATTCTTTGAGTTGATAAGTTCAAATGTGACAGCATGCGAAGAATAAGGAGAGACGGATAAAAAAATGGACAAAACATCAGATAAATAATTCAAATATATTTATTGCTTAGAATCTCACTATATTTTTCAAAAGTACAGTTTTAATGACAGAATTTTTTTAAACATTAAGAAATATTACTTATGTCGAAGAATTTTTTTATTTGTATTCGCATTCTTAAACGTTTTCTATTGAGCGCTTAGACGAGTTTTTTGACACCCCCACTTATGGGATTATACTCGACTATATGATCGTGTAGTATTAAGCAGTAGGCTGAAGTCCCTGCAGGAAAGTCTTCCCTAGCCTCAAATTCAAGACGTACATCGACTGGGGCCTGTTTTAGAGATTCATTCTGTTTGGAGCAATTAATGACAATTAGTGGAGCGTAAGCCAAGTAGTCACTTTTGTTGAGCATTGGCTTCGCGAGCTCTTTACCATAGTAAACCTTTTGAAAGTTAGCGTACATATCGTACAGCATAGCATACTGATTCTGTTGAATATTGAGATTTAGATTGACATACGGGTAGTATTCTGAATTGAGAAAGAGTTTAACATTGCTTATATTGCAATGATCAAAACGGCACAATGATGAAGCGTGGTTTCTCCAACTGATTTGACGTCTTAACAGTCCAAATATGCTTCGAGATTGTGGGTAGTAGAGGATACTCATACAATTCCCAAGTACGGAAGCTCATAGCTATAGGTATATCCTTCTCTATATAACTTAGTAAGCGTATCTTGTATTGATCAGACATCAAGAGATAAGGCATTAACCACTCAACTCTCTTTAGATCAATTTGAAAATTTTCAAAACCTTGCTGACCAGTAGCTTGAGTTTGCACAACCGCTTTCAAATCATTCTTCGATCTCATGAGAATGAGCTCATGCTTTGTATTGACCACAATTTTACGATAGTCTTCCGCAAAGCCTAAAATCATACTCAGCGGTATGGATACATCAAAGTAGCCATTATTATCTAGTTGTTGAGTCTCTTTGATATCAAGCCATCTAGCGTTTTCTCCAAGAAAGCTCTGACTTGGACTGAATGATAGTATACCTTTCATAAGGCTGGTTAGATCCACGTTCTTACATCTATCGATTTCTATGGTATTCAACTCGTAACGAATTTCCTCAAATAAATGGCAGATGGCGTTGTTGACTAGCTTTTTATTGATAACGACGGTGCCATCTGCTTTGAGCAATTTCTCATACACATGCAGTGAACTGTGTGAGGGTAGAAGGCAGAGATCTTGATGCTGTATGGATATGCGAAGCTCATCGCTGTTGTTGAAACCTGATGAGTTATAGGGCTGATGCGCATGTATTTCTTTATGCGCAACAGATTCGTCATATGCTACAGGTGATTCTATACTTAGGATCTCTTCCATTTCGTCGTTGGATACAGCAAAGAAGTATACAACTTATTTTATTGCAGCATAATTTACGACTCTTAGACCGACACCCTTGAGAAACAGCACGTTCTGAGGTGTTAACTGTTTCTCTTTCCGTTGACGACTGACTGCTTGACGACATGGTAAGCTGTACATATAGCCTCTACCAATCTTCGTATTATACACAATACCCATATTATGATTGTGATTTGATGTTTAGTCGCACTGTTATGACCTCACCTCGAAAATTAACTAAATCTCCGTCTTGATCGACAATTTGCAACTGTATTTGATCAATGGTCTTGATATTGACTGGTAAGTAAATGACTTGCGATGGAATCTCGATGATTTTATAGCCTGGTGGTACTGCCGGAAAAAACTCATGTATAATGTGAACCTTTTTACTGTTTATATATGTACCAGTTGTTATATTACATTCGATACGCAAGGCGTTGACCTTGAGAATGGCTACAGGTAAATCTGAATTATGTTCGATATTATCAGCTAAAGTACGTGGAGTAAATCCCAGTAGTCTACCAATAGACTCTGTGGATCGAAAGTCAATTATATAACTGCACTTTATAACGCTACGAAGAGTGTTGTTATTGCGTTTGACGGTAATCGTTATGCCTTTGGATGCGAGGGCTTTCTGCAAATAGCTCTCGATATCCTCAATCTCGTAACTACCTGTTGGTAAAGTGATCACTTCTTCATCTACGTAGAATCGATTATTACCCTCGTCAATATTGGGTATTGAATTGAAGGTTAGAAGCTCTACAAGACCTAGAGTATAACTTTTGTTTGATGAAAGTTCAATGGGAGGAAAGTATTGTGTTTCTAGCACAGATGAAGTTCCAGACAGACTCAACGTAAATGAATCATCCATGACGCCGCAAACAAGACTGACCCTTTTCAGCTGCTACATATCCTTATATATTTTTTTTCCCACACTAAAATTGCAGACAAAGATGGCCGCAATTATATGAATTGTAGTCTTGATATCTTTCATGATTGTACTTGACACTCGCAGCTCGGAGATAGTCCATAAGCTCGGAAGGTGACTGTAAATCACCAAAACTATCGAAATACACAACATCTTTACCCATCCAGTGAGTGCCGGGCCCCCTATCATCATAAAGATTCACAATGGCTGATTCTCGATATTTCGGTCCACTCTCTGGTAGCGAGTTCAGCATAAATATACCTCGAAAATATGAAATTTTCAAAAGCTTGGAATACTTCAGTAAATCATCGTCTGTCAGTGCTCGTTTAGGCAATTTTATTTTGAAGTTTTTTTTCCTTCAAACCTTGTCCACGGTAGGGTTTAAGATGAATACCATAGCCTTTCTTATGCGGTTTCAAATAGAGACCCTTACCGAGAGCAATAGCTTCCATCGTTTTGTTATGTCTCTGGCTCTCTTCAAGTTGTCGTTTGGCAGCGCTAGCATCATTCACAGCTTTCACTATGCCAGCAGCGCCACCTGCAAGTGCACCTGTTGCACTTAAACCAGCAAATATTGGTATAAGAAATGGTAAGACACCTCCACTTTTCGATGGGACTAGCAGTATACGTGGCGTGCGTACATACTGCTTGCCACCAGCCTGTTTCACAGCTTGACGAGCAGCCTTCAGAGCAGTGCGAATAACTGTACTAGAATTCTGGATTGGAATTAAGGAAGCGGCTTTGACTACCTCGGTGTCAAGCTTTTCAGCAAGTACCCTGTCTGCAGCGTTTCCAGCCTCAACGTTCTCTCGATTCTGCGAGTAGGCGATAACATGCTGCTTGCAGGCCGCATCGAGAGGATTGATTCCAGGTTCACCTCGAGCTAGACGTTTGGTTAGCTTAGTACCAGGTCCGCAGTACTAATATCCTGGCAGATGAATTTCGAGTGGCCGTTTATTGATTAGTGTATTCATAAAACCTCAGCCGCGGCGTTGTGAAATCATGATGATGCTGACACCTCAAAGGATGCTTTGCAACTAAATGTGAAAGCATAAAGGTGCCGTATTTATAGCCTTAAGCTCAGTCAATTTCCAATCATTGTGTAAGCAGCATGCATTTTCAGGAGTAAGACGTCAAACTGTCAGTATTAAATTTTGATACTCTGGCGGAGCAGAAAAAGGTGCAGAAGCGACATGATGCCCTTTTGCCAGATAATATACGTGCTGTATTTTTCGGTCCCTCAAACTGTGGCAAGACTAATATATTGCTCACGCTTATAACACAGCCCAATGGCTTGAGATTTGAGAATCTATATGTCTACTCCAAGTCGCTGAATCAGCCAAAGTATAAATTTCTTGAACAACTGCTAGAGCCACTAGATGGCATCGAGTACTTTCCATTTAGTGAGCATGAAACTGTAGTGTCCCCTGATAAAGCATTTCCCAATTCCATCATCATATTCGATGATGTGGCCAGTGAAAAGCAAGACAATATCAGAGCATTTTTCTGCATGGGTAGACACAAAAATATAGACAGTATCTATTTGTGTCAGTCTTATGCACGCATTCCAAAGCATCTGATACGAGATAATGTTAATTTGTTAGTGCTGTTTCGACAAGATGATATGAATCTGAAGCATGTATATTACGATCATGTGACTCCTGATATGTCATATACAAATTTCAAAAACTTGTGCTCAGAGTGTTGGAAGGATGATAAACATGGTTTCCTCGTTATCGACAAAGAGCAAGAAGTCAATACCTGTATATATAGATGAGGCTTCGACGACTTTGCTATGAATATAGCATACTAAGGACCAATCAGGCAGTCTTCCACGGATTGTTTAAGTGCCAACATGGCAGACTTTAAACGTGAGAAAAATATTCTGCTTCAAATTGCTAAATCGAGTGATGCAATCAGACGTAAGCATAGACTGTGAGTACACGATAAAGCTAGGTTTGAAAAGAACTTGGATGAAATGTTCAAGCCCGTTGTTGATCCGCTTGAAAAAGTATTAGTGATGATAATGATTATGATGATGATTTTGATTATTATGATGACAATGATGATGCAAATAAGATGGCTCTGTTCGATCCTAGTGATACCTTACAAACAATGGATGCCTCTTTTAAATCGGCAAAGTCGGACAGCGATGGCGATGAAGTGACTGATAGTTCAGTTGAGAATAAATATATAAAAATGATATATTAGAATCGCAAGAACTATCTGGATAATGTGTTTGGAGTTTACAAGGAGGGCAATGTAATTTTACAGCAAATCACGTGAGCGTGCTCGATGGAAAATACCCAAAAACTAAAGGCCTAATGGAGCTCCTTTTTCGCAAGCAACCAGGTGACAGTTTCATAAGTGGTGAGGATACACAAAATTATGGAAAGATCATTGAAGAGACAGATGCCTATAGAAAGAACTATAGGGATGATCTTCCGATTAAGAAGGCAAGAAGTAACAAATACAAGAATTTTATAGCCCCTTACTTCGACAAGACTCCGAAAAGAGCATCGTTCGGTGAAGCCGGGCTTTTGCCAAAATACAAAATTGCAACAAAAAACATGCAAATGAATTATGTATATTGGGATGATACGAACGAGCCAGTTGATCGCCTTCGACTACTGCTGGCTCAGAGAACAGCTGATAATCCAAGCCACGCTAATGAGATTCAATCAATCATCGAGGAGCTGCGGGAAGCCAACATTATATATTGAGTGTAAGCTGGGCTTCGATATTAGTAGCAAAATGAGCGTTGATGTGTTCGGACATAAGCTCGGTCGAGCTGAAGGCAGTCGTGGTCCACCTGGTATTGGTTATAAGATCACTGCTGACGGTCAGTACGACTTGGAAAGCAGGAGACTGTGCAATGTTAGCCCACCTCAACCGTCAAGCGATGCAGTCAATTTAGAAACTCTCCAACAAATGATTCAAAAAGAAATTGAAAAAGTGACAGAAATTATAGAAATATGGAAAGAAAGAATAATTCATATATATGATAAAATTGATGTTAAAATATACATTATTTCTAATAAAGTAAGAGACCTAGAAGAAACTATTCTATCGAAAGAAAATAAAACTAATACGTAGTCTTTGAAATATATTTGCATATCCCAAGCGACAAGGTTATATAAACAATGAGTCATCAGAAATTAGTAGAAGAGCTCCATAAACCTGCTCGTCGTAATTATCCGCGTCGGAAGTTTAATGTACGTGGCTTGGATTTGACTTGGCAAGCTGATCTGGTGGGGATGCAGCCTTACGCTCGCGAGAACAACGGCTACAGATACATGCTCACAGTCATTGATGTCTTCTCCAAGTATGCGTGGGCTGTTCCGCTGAAACGAAAAACTGGTGATGATATCACAGCTGCACTGGAGTGTGTACTGCAGGAGGTTAATCGTGCACCGAAAAATCTACAAACCGATCGAGGGAAAGAGTTCTACAATTCAACATTTCAGAGTCTTATGAGACGTTACAACATTCATCTATAATCTACATACAGTAATCTTAAGGCTTCCATCTGTGAGCGTTTCAATAGAACACTCAAGAACAAGATGTGGGTGCAATTCAGTTTGCGCGGCAACTATAAGTGGCTCCAAATTCTACCTGATTTGCTGGCGGTCTATAACAGCAGTAAACCTCGCACTACTGGAATGAAGCCTAAAGATGTTAGTATCACAAATGAAGCTATAGTACTCGAACGATTCGCTAAAAATAAAGCAGCAAAGAGAGTAAAATTCAAGATTGGAGATAAAGTGCGAGTGGGCAAGATTAAACAAGTATTTGAGAAGGGTTACACGCCCAACTGGTCAACGGAAATTTTCACTATAAGTCAAGTTATTACAAACACCAATCCAGTCACATACAAGCTAAAGGACTATCAGGATCAGCCAATTGCTGCTGGTTTCTACGAACAAGAACTCTTGAAAGCAAAATATTCAGACGTTTACCTTGTAGAAAAAGTGCTGAAAAAACGAGGAGATAAGATATATGTAAAATAGTTAGGATTTGATAGTTCACACAATAGTTGGATAAGTAAGGCAGATTTGTAATGGTTAAATGAATAAATAAACTATTTATAGAAATATGCAAAGACTATTTATTATCATATATCACATAAAAATATAGTTATATTACACTTCATCGACGTTTAAAGTTTTATGCCTCTAGGGCAGTGTATCTATTTTACCAGGCAGTAAACACCTTTTATCGTCGTGGGGACTTAGCGCTAATTTTGTTTGTCTTTCCGTATATACATTATGCATGCGAGAACGAATAACACACTGTTCTCTAAATTGAGTTGTAGCATTATGTAAACACTCAAAGTAATCATTAAATGTAATTGTATTCTTAACTACGCTAGATCTAATGCCTTTCACTTTTTTCACATGATCCTGTCCTTCAACTCTGTTGCTGTACATTTTGGCTTCGAAGTCCCACAAACTCTGTCATAATTTTTCCATTACACTCATCCTTCATCAATCCAACAATCTTCTTGTTTTCTTGTGGCAGTCCAAAGACATTGTCCAACGGATAGTCTGAAGTGTCAAAATTTTGTATATCTCGTTTCATAACTTGATATATATCATCAGTTTGGATTTCATATATTAATCTATCTGTATCAGTGTAGAGCAGCTTGCAAACCTTTCCAAATTGCTTCAGCATGTAGTCATAATGAAAATCATAAACTAATGTCTTTGATAAATCCAGTACACAAAGACCTACGTATATCGGCTTGTTCATTTTAAATTCGAATTTTTTGAGCTCTACCACAACAAGATTTTCATCTAAAATTGATCGACTATGGAAGTTTGGCTGTGCAATTAGCGCCTCGGCACCATACAGTCCTTCCCATTTAGTCACAAGTTTGATGTCAACCCGCTTTCTCACATTTTCCATGGTCTTACCGAATACCGCATTGTTCATCAATTTTTAAAGATTCTTTTCGAACTCATTCTTTGCCTCCTTCCTCTTGCTGCTATTTAAATCGATATATTCCTTTAGCCATGGTTTCTGCTGAAATTTTAAAACTCTATGTGTTCTGATGTGCTTAAGTCCATTGCCTAAAGCTTGCTTCAAGATTCTATAGGGAAGCACGTATTGTTGCTTTGAGTGCAGAGTTGTCCTGAGCTTGATTTGCGATAAGCCCGGTGGTGTTCTGTGCTCCGAGCAGAATAGTAGGTCTTCATGGATTTCATGAAGGCTTTCTGGATACTTCAAATCGACCTCTAAAATATAGCCAACATGAGAATCATCTACTATGAGAAACTTCTCTACTACACTCAAGTCACCATCATCCCATTCGAAGCCTCTATAGGGCAACCACTGCGTCATCGCCAAGCCATACAGATTATTTACATCGAAATACGAGAGGTACTTGGACACCTCATTCGGATTGTAATTTTGCATATATTTATTGTTTGCACAGCCATAACGATTGAAGCTCTGACTGACGCCACCTCGAATTCCTCATTCAATAAACATAACTTGATCAATATCGGTTAAGAGCTCTAAATGAATTTTCGTATATTTAAGCATGGCATCCCAAGTAAGACCGGGGGCTGTATAGTAGTGTGCAGGATCTAGTCCATACGTGGTTAAGTAGCATCACGGAAATTCTCAAAACCTTCGGCCAAAAGTAGAACATCAGTTTTTAAATAGAGATCTGAATAGAGTCCTAAATTTGAAATACTGAATTGCTTCCAAATATTTTTAGCATGCTCATAATCCTAATCTGATATATCAGCGTTATTTAAACTGCTATGAAGTTCCTCTTTTGATGGTAGTTCCGGAACATCAAGTTTTTCTTCTGAATCCGAATAATCATACTGAAACACACCTTTTCTCTTTAAAAGTTGAAATTTTTCATTAGATAGTAGATCATTCTTTGAGAATTCAGTTTGTAGAATCGGCAGTTTGTCAAGATATGATGATAACTTATCTAAAGATGAAGCCATAAATCGAAAAGAATCGATGAATCTGAAGTTTATATCAGTACCATCGATATATTTCGTGAATGAAATAAAACGTTCTTTGTTCAGTGGTAAGAAGTCAATACGTCCAGGAAATCGTTATGCAATGTCTTTGATTAAAAAGTGTGAGTCGTATCCTGTGAGATTGTGAAAAATGACTGGAATACTATTAGAATATTGATACTTTAAGTTACAGA
>UELV01149108.1:0-18594 GCA_900490015.1 Megastigmus stigmatizans
CACACACACACACACACACACACACATATATATATATATATATATATGCATATATTGTATATACATTACAATTTAGTTATAATAATAATAGACGCGTTACATAATTGAATTCCGAAAACCTGACATGATTCTATGTAAAAATTTTAATTTAAAAATAATTTTTAATATAAACATTCTTCGCTCTTCTCTTCGATCTTCGGTGATGACAGTCTGTCACAATATGCAGCTACTATATAAATGAACATGCACATGAGTAAAATATCTAGCTGTAGTTCTACCTAAGTATCTTTATTTAATTAATATACTTATTTATTATACTTTCCACTGCAGCTGTATTTGAATCCAAAACAAATAGTAAAATGTGATTAGCGATTTTGTTTACTCTTTGAATATATTACCAATCTGCACCATTTTTTTATATGTGAATTTTATGCATATGCACTAAAACCAATTAAAATGATGGTAAGTAAATATTATCGTTTATAAGATCACTGGAATAATATAAGGTAAATGTACGGCAAGTTAGGAATAAATTAAACAGATTACGTAGTATATATTCAAGCTAATTATACACCTGTGGGGTCGATAAACGAGTGCGAATTTGGATCCAAAATACTATATATCTTGTGATGGTCGTGAGGACTACGGCACTGCGCTTAAATAATCTTTTGCAGGCCTCTGGTTCGAATCTCGACCATGTCCCTTTTTTTTTTTTTTTTTTGTTTTTAATATAAATACTTTGTACCGCTTGCTTTAAATCTATACGTACATAATAAAAAGCGGAAAATGTACTATTTAAATGAATTGTTTATAACAAATTTATCGAAACAATTCAAATCAACATAATTTTTAGTGGAAAAAATCATGCCATAATATTCAGTTTAAAATTAGATTGACAATAAAAATAAATATTGAAGACCTATCATTATTGTGATATAAACTATAAATATTCTATGACATTTTTAAGTCGAAGTTCAGTTTTTAACGAAATTCGTTAAAAACTGAAAGATAAACATGCAGCATATTGCTGCAACATTCATTGTGAAGACTCATTACATTGTGACATCGTATTATTAGTTGAAAGAGAAAAAGATTATTAAATATGATTGAAATTTTTTTATAGACTTATCTTATCCCTAAAAGTGAAATTCCGAATTAAAATATTGCTTCTATGTAAATTCTGAGAAGATAAAAATTAATGTCTAAATCAATAAAGATTGACGTTCGTGATAAGAATAAATGGATGTGACTTTTGGGCATACGAACCAATATTGCTCCCAAGACTATGGACTTTCGTTCTTTCGTATGAAGAGGTGATGTGGATTTGCACCTTTACTCCCCTCTTTGCACCGATGTGTGGAGTAGTGTAACTTACTTTTTACGTGTAAACATATTACGTTTCGTCTATAGATACACCTCCAAAAAATATAACATTTCGCGTCTACAATAAGAATCGCTTGCGTTATACTGAGGATGGCTCACCAGTGATTCGAGAGCCGAAATGCCTTTAAATACTTATTTATATTTATATTATACTTTCTTAAAATTTAATATAACTTCTTAAAATTCATAATTCAAATTGATTTTAATTCACTCATGCTCTTAAGATATTTCAATTTCCTAAATGTTTTTCTATGAGGGGAGTAAAGGTGCAAATCACCTTTTGATACGAAAGAACGAAAATTAATAGTCTTGGAAGCAATATTAAAAGTCAGATACATTTAAAAATTAATGTTATTTGCATCTCCGACAAGGAGTGGATACAGACATACGGTTTTGTTCAAAATTTTTTTATAGACTTATTTTATCCCCAGAAGTGATATTCGATACTAAAATATTGATTCTATTTAAATTTTTAGGAGGTAAAAATTAATGTTATTTGCCACCTCCGCCTAGGTATGGGTTCCAGATATATAATATCGTTCAAAATTTTATTATAGGCTCACCTTGTGACCCAAAGTTACATATTGAAATAAAATTTTGCTTCTGTGTAAATTCTAAGCAGATCGAAATTCCGCTTCATACTAGGACCCATTAGGGGTTGTTATTAGGAAGAGTTATACTTCCGGGCAGCTTCTTTTGTGGTATTGGCTCATTAATTTTAAAAATAAATAATTGTTCGTTGCAATTAAACGATAGAAACTTCAGACTCATAATTTCTAATACAAACTAAATGTTATTACTAACATTCATACAATAATTCACTGGGATTGATATCGTGATTATATACTTATTACAAAAGAAAAATATAGAGAATTCTAAAATCATAAATACCATTTATTTAAAAAAATATTTTAATTACTAACCTTTACAAGTCAAATAATAATTACACAGCCACTCAAATAAAAATTGTTTAGACATAGGGACGCGACATGTATAGTCTATAGCATTTTTACCTGCTTAATCCGAATCGGGGATTTGTTTGGTCTTATCACATCAGGGTCAAGGTCATTTGAAGGTCAAAGTGAGTAAGACCCGTTTAAACGGTGTCAACCATCACCCTTGTAGGTTTTTGAGGTCGCTGAATCTTAATTCGGGATCTGTTGGACCTCATGCGGTCAGGATAAAGGTCATTCTAAGGTAAATTGAGAAAAACCCGCTTCAGTGGCGACGGCTACAACACTTTTAAGTTTTTTGGGTCACTAAATCCGAATCCGAGATGATTGATCTTATGAGATCATGATCAAGGTCATTTTAAGGTCAAATTGAGACAAGCCCGTTTAAGCGGTGACAGCCACCACACTTGTAAGTTTTTGGGGTCGCTGAATCCGAATTGGAGGTCTGTTTGACCTTATAAGGTCAGTACCGAGGTTTCAATGCAAAATATAAGTATAAAATTACTTACAAGACTGTTCCTTCAGTAACAGAATGAATTACAGCTAATTCAAGCAAGGAGAAAATAAATGTTACGTAAATGGACACTAGTATATATGGAGACGATGAAAAAATGAAAGGTGACGAAGACATTACTGAAGAATATACTTCCCAAAGTGATGATAACGGCAATAGTGAAGAAGAATACGATCCATATAATGAAAAAAATAAAAGTTCTTACGCTCGCCTCACAGTTCGAATTAAATGATGTAGTTCGAGAGCTAGGCTTACCAAAAGATGGTGCAAAGCACTTAGACTCATTTCTGAAGAAAATAAATCTTTTAAAACCACGTACAAAAGTTTTTATCCAGACCGAGACATAGAATTTCGTAAATATTTCACAAAATATGAAGTTACATCTCTGGTATATTCTACTGATGTAAAAGGACTTACAGATGAATTGCAAAAATTGTTAAAAAGTTGAAAATTGGAGACTTTTTATAGATTCTTCTAATCGCACTATTAAGGCCATCTTATTCCACAATATGAATGTGTATGCCCCAGTTCCAATAGCGCACTCAACTGTCATGGAGGAGAAATACCAAAGCATGCAGGTTCTGTTGAAAAAAAAAGATTACGAGAACCATCAATGGCAGATCTGAGGAGATTTGAATATTATAACGATGCTACTTGGAAAACAGTCTGGCTTCACCAAAAATCCTTGCTATCTCTGATTGTAGAATAGTAGAAATAGAGAAAATCATTATAAACAAATTGAATGGCCAATAAGAACTTCATTTGATCCTGATTCACGAAACATCAACCATGAATGCTTAGTAGATCCAACAAAGATTCTGATCCCTCTCTCCACATCAATCTTGGCCGTATGAAACAATTCACCACAGCTCCGGATAAAACAGGTCAATATTATCAGTATTTACAACAAAAATTTCTGAAGATTTCTGATCCTAAAATTAAAGAAGGGAAATATATTCAGGGATACTATTTTCATAATAAAAATGAATAAAGTTGAAAAAGCAGCTTGGCTTAGTTTTGAAGCAGTTGTCCGAAATTTTTTGGGAAACAGGAAAATCCCACAGTATAAGGAAATTGTTGCTAAAATGGTGAAGGATTTTAGAAAATTGGAATACTTATTGAACTTAAAATTACATTTCGTGCAGTCTCATCTGGATCAATTTTCGGAAAATCTTGAATTCTTCAGCGAAGAGCAGGGTGAACGTTTTCGCCAAGACATAAAGGTGATGGAAACTCGATATCAGGGCAGATGAGACGAAAATATGATGGCAGACTTTTGTTGGATGCTTAAGGGTGACACGCAAAGGAGAGGTAAAAAGCGTAAAAGACACCCTTTGCACAGATCTTTTGAGGAAAAGAGAACTCGGAACAGTGTAAAAAAAAGAATGAATAGAAGACGTACCAAACAGCCCTCATCAGGACTACATGATGTACAAAGACGTACCAAACAGCCCTTATCAGTACTACATTATGTACAAACACGTACCAAACAGCCCTTATCAGGGCTATGTACACAATCCGCTAACGCAATCTCCTTCTGGTATACGTCGGATTTCACTAATGCCGACGGTAGTATTTTTTTCATTCAAATACAGAGTTAAAATCTTATGAAATAAATAGGTAAATAGTCCAGTGAGAATTGCTCATCATGTGTGGAAATATAAGTCATGGATGGTGGTTACCCCACTTACATTTCTTTTGCCCAATGTGACCTTGAAATGACGTCGGTACTGTCCTCATGAGGTCAAACAGACTTCTGATTCTGATTCAGCGACCCCAAGATCTTGCAAGTGTTTACTCCATTTGACCTTGAAATGACCTTGACCCAGATGTGATAGGGTCAAACAGCCCCCCGATTCGGATTCAACAGGTCAAAATACTATAGACTATACATGTCGCATCTCGAGGTCTGAACAAATTTTTTTTTGTGTTGCTGTGTTATTTTTTATACTTTAGTATTTATTATGTAATGCATAAATTCAAGAAATAATTATAAAAAAATTCATTCTACTGTTACATAGGACACCTAGCTGTCCTATTATTATATTCATTGGCGCGCAAATATCATTTCACAATAAAATGCGTACATCGCTGCATTCCAAAGAAGCGCAACTCGTAGCTGACCACGCCATAAAATGCAAGCTTCAGTAAACGCAGCACTTTTCTACCCGGTAACAGTTAAATTGCCGACTCTACAAAAAATCGCACGAGGCGATTTTTACCACTTCCACCACCTCCAATGAGAGACAATAAAAGCCGCTTCATCGGCCCACATCGAGGAGAACGATCCAACATCTGAACGAGGAACGATTGATTGCTCACCGCGCAACGCAGCTAGAACCACTCGACATATTTATCGGATAGTGAATAAACTAAGTATAAAGTTCTCCAGCCTTCTCGTCACTTCATTTACCCGCCCTCACAAATTCCTTTCCGGATTAAGTTACCGGAGAGTCGGACGGTACCTAATCTACATAGAGAGAGAGAGAGAGAATCTCTCGTCACAGTTATCATACGTGACATTTTTGGTGCTAAGTATGGGGTATTGTCAGTGAGGGACGTGGGTAGAAAAATTGTGAAATTTTTTTTCAAAACAAAAATTTGACGGGATGGAAGGACGTCTCAACTTTGCAAAAACATCATTATCTTCATAACTCTGCGCATGTAAGTGCATTTTATATATTTTTTTCCGGCGAATCTATATTATCCTCCCTCGTTGATTTAAGACATATTTAAGAATTATTTCCATTGCACGGTTCACGTGACATTGTCGAGGTTTTTACTTGTGTTCGTTCCGTTCTCCACTCCATCTTATCGCGGTAAAATCAATACATTAAAAAAAAAATTATATACACATATACAGCAAACAGACATAACATATTTTCTCTTCAATATCATACAACTAGAAGTTTTGAAAAGTCATACAAGTTTTTGAAATCGCTAATGTGCGGATTCTGGCTGATCTTTAGGCGCCTAATTCCACCATGAGCTAAGGTTGGCCTACGGTCAATAACCGCTAGCTCCCTTTACGCAATGGACAGTGAGAAGAAATCATCAGATCTAGCCAGTCTAAGCAAGCCCGAGTTATTTCAAAACTTCGGGTAAAATACCATATGAGCGGATTCTAGGCTGATCTTTAGATCGAGCTAGTCTAAGCCGGCTCTGCTTATTTCAAAACTTCAGACAAACACACAAAAAAGATACATACAATAAACAGACAAGTCTCAAATCGACAATGACTTGCAGACTTTTCCTGTGGTCAAAAAAGAAAGTGAGTAGTAGATCCACCGGGGATCTGAGTAAAATCGATTCAGAGATGGAGAAGTTCGGAAATTTCGCAACTATCGCAGAATGGACCAAAGGAAGTATGTATTTCCCTAATACAGCGTCGGCACACAGCGACGAGACAGAGAAACTGACAGCCCTAATAGCCGCGGAAATGGCCCTCAGAGGAGAAAGTCAGGATGAAAAAATGTTATCCTTTGCGGCCAGAAAAATTAACGAAGCTTTAGAAAACGTTAGGTCTCCAAATGCGCAATACGTACCACAAACGCCAATGGGGGCTAGACTAAAAACATCTACTTATACAACGCCGGAATCGCCCTACGGATACTCAACGGTATGTCCAAGCGGCAACACAGAATTTTAAACTCGCGACGCTATAAATTAAACGCGAACATATGCCGATTATCCGACAAACTACCAAACACTGGGGACACAAATAACTATCCGGATAATGAAATTTTAAACAGTATCGCGGCAAACGACAGAAGCCAATTCGACAGAAATAGGCCTAGTCAAACAAGAACAATACAAACGGGTAGAAATAATCCAGAAAACTCTATGACTCAGATGTCATTCTATCAGGCCTTTGGGATGATCCCTTCGTACGACGGTATATCGGACGTCTTACGTGAGTCCTTAACTCCCTGCCAGCAAAATTAAGAGATTGCACAGCCATATGATATGTCTCGATAGTACCCAGCTACGATTCTGTCGATGTTCTACTGGAAGAACTGGTTTCACAATATGGAGGATTGGACGACACAGATACAGTACGAGAGGAACTGAAGACAATAACGCAGACTCCAGGAGAAAGTCCAGCAGATTATGGTCTAAGGGTACAAACATTGCGGAACCGAATCATAACCGAAACATGAAAAAGAAACATATAAACGCAAGGTAAATGATGACGCTCTGGATTACTTCCTATATGGACTAAGAGATCCACCAGAGTACAGAGTAGCCCATTTGAGACCAGACTGTCTTCGCGCTGCGATATCAGCGGCAGTAGCAGTAGGACACAAGACACGAAATCGAGTGAATGAGAGACCCATGCTTTTCCAGAACTCATAAAAAACACCCGGAATCACTCCATGACTCAATTATTCAGAACCAAGTCACTCCAAGCGCAGCACAAGTGAAATAGCAGCAGTCGACTCCATATAATACCGGTACACTCGACTGGAGCTAAGGAGACGCCCTTGCCGATATCGGGGACAGAGTAACGGCTCGACTAGCAGCCCAACACTTTCGGTGCAACGACGGCAACCGAAGCCTGCAGTTATTGCCATTGGCCGGGACGCGTCGAAGCCGACTGCAGGCGAAAGGCGTATAATACACTATTCTGCCACTTCTGTGACATAAAAGGTCGCACGTACGACAATTGTTTCCATTTAGAAAACAAAATAAAAAATGGTGAGATATCTCTGCCGCCGCGGTATAATCAAAACACAGGGCATACCAATAACACTAATGAAAGGGACCTTAGAAACGAACCACGGTCAAGATATAATTGTAACCGGAGAAACAACGATAACCCAAGCAACAGGTACAACAATAAGGCAATAATTACAATAGGAATAATTACAACGGTAATAATTAGAACAGAAATAAATATAGCAGAAATAACTATAGCGGAAATAACTATAATAGGAACAATTATAATAGTGGAAATAGGAACGATAACCATTTAAACCACTACGAAAGGCAATCGGATAGTCGAAATATGCCAAACGATAGTACGATTCCTGCTGCTCGAAGTACAACCGCAAGGCCACACCAAGACAAGTATCCGGGCATTGAAACTCGCAGGATGCTCGGCACCAACAGGAGGCGCCGAGCAACTCTAGAACAGTGAACAACATCCAATAGTGGATGCACACGTACTCCTCACTAAAACAGGCAGACAACCACCTATAATAAACCTCGATAGCGACGATCTAAAAGAAGGAAATGCGTCATTTTACATGGACACGGGGTCCGACGTCAGTCTAAATAAAGTATCAAAAATTAAGCCATATATACAATATTTTTATAAAGAAATACTCCGAATATATGGAGTAACGGCGGGGGAAGCCTTTACATTAGGCAGAGTGAGTATCAAATTAAATTGATTACTCTGCGATTTACACATTGTGCCGGATGATTTTCCCGTAAGCACAGATGGCCTTATTGGATGGTCAACTCTTAATGACTTCAAAAGCGTAATTGATGCCGAGTCACGGAGCTTGAAATTTCCAGGACTCGTCATACCGTTTCAAAAGAATGAATCATTTACGATTCCCCCGCGATCGCGTCAAGTTATGTACGCGAAAGTGAGCAATGTCAAGCAGGACGAAGGTTTCATCTACCTCCTCGACACAAAACTCGATCTATTAATCGGCAACTGCATAACAAATAATATATGTAGAAAGGCTTACCTTATGTGTATAAACACAAGCGAAAAAGACCCCCTTGGCGATCAGATAAACGTATTAAGAATAATAACGGAGGAAGAAGTCGATAGAGCAGAACAAATATTAAAGCTCATCGCATTTCGAAATTGGAACGAGGAAGACGAAAAACTCGTACGCAACATGGTAAAAGAATACCCTGATACAGTTTACTTGAAAGGAGACCCTTTAAGAGCAACACACGTGGTGGCGCATAGAATTCCGACAGTAAACGACATCCCTGTCAGGGCGAGACAATTCAGGCACCCTCCAGCTATGAAAGAGGAAATCCAAAAGCACATCAGAGAGCAAGTGGAAGCAGGAATCATAGAACCTTCTATGTCTGCCTATTCGTCACCCTTATTTACCATCCTGAAGAAGACCGAAGAATTCGGGAATAAAAAATTTAGGTTAGTAATCGACTTCAGATCACTAAATGAGAAGACCATCGGAGATGCTTACCCATTACCTCTCATAACGGATATTACAGACCAGGTAGGGCAAGAGTATTATATCACCACAGTGGACCTTAAGTCAGGATTCTACCAAATCCCGGTGAATCCCGAGGACGCGCATAAAACCGCGTTCCAGACACCTTTTGGATTAAACCAATACAAAATAATGCCAATGGGCGTGAAAACGGGACTCAGCGCTTTACAACGTCTAATGGACATCTGCCTTGCCGGCTTACAAGGCACAGAAGTTTTGGTTGATCTCGATGACATCATTGTATCCCGTAAGAATTTAGAGGAACACGGGATAAAGTTCAGACGACTGATGAAGCGATTAGAATCCGCCAATCTAATGGTAGAACCTCAAAAATGTAAATTTTTGACCCCAAGAAAATAGAAGCGGTCTGCGAATATCCCGTACCCACCAACCCAAAGAAAATAAAACAATGTCTTGGACTGACGGGTTACTACAGACGTTTCGTGCCAAAATTTGCATTGATCGCACTACCGCTAACGACGCTGCTCAGAAAACCGAGGAATTTTTATGGGGAAAGGAACAATAAACAGCATTCGAGACATTCAGAAACGCCCTTTGTAACGAGCCCATACTGCGATCACCAAACTTCGATGGATCATTTCTGATAACCATGGACGCATCCGGCTATGCTTTAGGAGAAATCCTAAATCAAGGAGAGATAGGGAAAGATTGGCCCTGCGCATTCGCCTCTTGAACACTACGAGGAGCAGAGCTGTGATATTCCACCTACAATAAGGAATTGCTGGCAGTCGTTTTCGCCATAGACCAGTTCCGTGGGTATGTGTACGGTCGCCATTTTACGGTCATAACAGACCATCTACCAGTTAAGTGGATCCACGAAACCAAAAGGCCCGAGCTTCGATCAACTCGCCTGAAAACGAGATTTGAAGGTTTCGACTTCACAGTCATTTACAGACCAGAACCGCGAAATGAAGCAGCTGATGCGCTCTCGCGCAACCCTGTCTTAAAAGACGGTGAGGAAGACCCAGACTTGCCTCGAGTGGAATTATATAAATTGGCGGAAAAACACGAGCAAGAGGATGAAGAATTGAAAGAGGCTAATAGAAAGGAAGTACATAAAAATAGAAGACCTGCCTGATTTAGAACTAACAGTAAGAGAAATACGAGATAGACGAGAATGTGCTAAGAAAAGACGTATCTAAATGTTTCAAGGCTCTGCGAGGGGCAATAGACAAATGGAACATAAAAATAATAGGAATCATCCGAGATTTAGAGCTGTTAAATATCCTAGAATAGGATTATCTTACAGAACACTGTGTAAACATATTAAAAGGGAAAAGGATTCGAGTAGTATATTTTCAAAATTGTCAAGCAGTCCCAAAGGTCGAGGAAAGGTATAAAATAATTAAAGAATACCACGAAACGACAAACGGAGGTCATAAAAGTATCAAGAAAACCTATGACAAAGTCATCAACGATTTCTACTGGAAAAATATGCGAGCGGACGTACAAGCATTCAGAAGCGGTTAGGAAGGTTGCCAAAGGAATAAGTTACAAAGAATTAAAACACGAATGCCCATGTTAATCACGGATACGTCAGCAAGGGCTTTCGACAAAGTAGCCATCGATTTTGTGGCCCACTACCAGAAACGCCAAAAGGCAACTAATACATAATGACGGTACAAAACTTACTATCTAAATACGTCGTTTTCATACCCATGGCACTCGCTACCGCTACGCATTTACGGAGAAATTTATTGCTTAATTCGGACCACTGATGTAGATCAGTGGAGGAATTCGCAAGAATATTCCACATAGATAAATACAAAACTACTGCTTATCACCCAAAATCTAACGAATCCATCGAGAAGATGCATGCGACACTGACAGAATATCTAAAACAAGCCATAGAAGAAAAAAATGACTGGGACCACTGGCTACATCTAGCACAACACACATACAACACTGTAAGAAATGACTCAGCAGGTTATTCACCTCACGATCTCATCTTTAGTAAAAAAGCTCGCACCCCATCCAGCTTCCCATCTCGAGAACGTCTTATTACCTACGACGAATACCTAGCAGACCTAACTCCAAATCTAGGCCAACTACAAACAATAGCAGCAATGAATTCGGTTCAATCAAAATTTATATCTAAATACTACTACGACTGCAAACAAAATGTTAAACACTTCAGAGAAGGCGAGATGGTATTCATACTAAAGGAACCTAAAATAGGGAAATTCTGAAACCAATACGAAGAACGATTCCAAATAATCACAATCGACAATAACAAACATACCGTCAAACTGAAACAGGGAAATGTAACGCGAGTAGTCCACATAGACAAAAATAAAAAAGGCAGGACAATACCATGAAACGGACAAACCTAATGACCATCAGCACGAATAAGCGGAAAACCAAGACACGTCAGAGGGAGAACAATAACAAATATAATAGATAAACAAACATAAATAAACTAATAAACTAATCGGAAAAGAGGACGATCGCCACGTGAGGCCTGCGGTCATTACCGGATACCTCACAAGACATAAAGGGGAAACTAAATACTATCTTGTCACCTGAGGCCCCCGGTCGCGAAAAGTCTCAGAAAAATAATAATAACAATATTAATAATAAATAGTAATGAAAGAAAAACAAAAAATGTACATATATAATAATAGGAATAAATAATAAAAAATAAAAAACTTTTTGGAGGGAAATTAAATACGAAAAATTAAATAATTAAAAAAAAAACACAAGGACAATAAATATACAAAAAAGAAGCTACCTCCCGAGGACCGAACCGCTCCCGAAGCCGTTCTACACGCGATCTCTCCCGCCTTTCACCGCGTCGTTGCTGTAACGAAAAAAAAGGGGAGATGTTAGGGGAGGCTCAACCTAGGAGGACAGGGCTAGCCGCAAGTGCTGAAGCCTTGATTCAGCATGCAGGACATCGCAAAGCCGCAAGTATGCAGAACAGGGCAAGCCGCAAGTGCTGGAGCCTTGAGTCAGCATGCAGGACATCGCGAAGCCGTAAGTATGCAGGACAGGGCAAGCTGCAAGTGCTGGAGTACAAAAAGTACGAATAGGCCAATATGAAAGTGTTACTATATGTAAACGATTTGTTGATAAAAATGCCCGAAAACTCAATCTTATCATATTCTGATGACACAGCAATAATCTTAAATGGCAAAACATGGACAACGGTAGAAGAAATAATGAATCAATACCTACAAGACGTATCAACTTAGCTAGCTTTAAATTGTAACGTTCGACTGTTATGCTCTGGAATTTTGGTTGATTCTTCTATCCAAACCCCTAGAGTTCGTGTTGAGACTTAGTTTTTTCATCAGAAATGGTTTTATTTTATTTTATCCCGCCGTAATGTGTCAAGGCAAAGGAAATGTAACGGAAACGCGCACTGGTCTCCGCACGTCGCCACCCTGACACTATGGCTTTTCCCAAGTATGACCTTTCTATTTCCCGGATATTGGGAAATAGAAAAGTCGGAAAAATGTGAATGAGCGTTCCCTACTCCGAGCGTAAGCAAGCGCGTATTGGCTTTTTTACGGCGAAGCGAGTACCGGACCCAGTGGATTAAGGATGGGATGGGTCAGACAAGGAATATTGAGTTGCTCAACTTTTCATGTTACTACGTAATGAATAGCATAAAAAGTCGTAGCTTCTCACCCTTCCAGGTTCGATGGATGTTGCACTGACAAACCACCTAACTGTAGGGTATACTATAAGTATAGCAGGTTCGCTAAAGAAGCTCAATGCTTCTCTAGCTTACTGTGAGAAACTCAATTGATTACTTACAATTAATATTTATATCCTATTTATTACCTTTCTATCTACTGACGCTTAATGGACAATAGACAGAAGTTTGTCTGCTCTCTTTTCACGGAGTCCAATGTAGTCCAAAGTGTATTATTTTTCCACTTTGTCCGTGAAAAATCCAGTTATGGGTATCTGGTTCGTTGAGAAAGCGCACTGTTTTCTTAACTAGCAGAGAGAGACTATTTGAATAATAATGGCTTATATTCAATAAGTTCCTCCCCGATCGCGTAATGGATCGTGAAGGGGTTATGTTATATTCCTATGTATGCTAGGTTTATCGAGAAGCGCAATACTTACCCGATTTACTAGGATACAGTGCTATTTCAAGCACAGCGGGTTCGCCGGAGAACGCAATGTTCTCCGGCGAGCCGCGAGGAAAAGGCACGCTTGGATATTTACTCTTTTCGAGTTCGTTGCTGCTTGTACTACCAAGCACCTTGTCGAAAGAGCCTTGAGGTGAGAGAATAAAAGTATAGGTGAAATTAATATCGATGGAGGTTTATTCGCAGGAGAGAGCAGGTACAAGAGTGCGTCTCGATTCGAATATCGGCCGTGTTTATATATTCTTCTAGTTCTTGATTTCGGTTTCCCTCTCTCCTTGATTAATAGTCGGTGTCTCCACACGCTTGGTTGTCTACGCTTGATTAGCCGAAACTCTCTCGCTCTTAATGGTGTACGCACGTACGTGTGTTTGATTGTCACCTTTAGCGGTAGAACTTCTTCTCTCTCACTCTCATTATACTCTTATTTTCGATTATATTCTAATTCTAACTTATTTCGCTGCTTTTGATTATTCTTAGTATCTACCAATAATCGCTTTAATACTTTTTAATCATAATTCAATAAATATACTTGTCTTATTAATGACTGATTTTATTATTGACTAGTATTCTTATCAAATGTATTAACATTATATTCAATATGAATAAGTATTAATTAATCTATTCTAATGTATATACTTATAACAAGGATTTTAATTTCTATTTATAATAATGCCTTAACTGCATTATTATTATCGCAATCTTAAATATAAATACTTATAATCATGCTTTTAATTTATGTTTTGATTATTTATTTATATAAAACGTTTGATTACATTGTCTTAACACTTATGAATGACACAAAATAAACTAACTTTGAATATAAGTAAAGCAACTTACATAACTTTTGGAAATTATTGTGATAGTGAGCAAAAAAAATTAGATATAACTATAAAAAATGAAAAAATAAAAAGAGTAGAAAGGTATAATTATTTAGGTATAATTATCCTAATCGGGCCAAGATAGAGCCGGGTAAAGAGCTTCCCAACTCTGTTGGGGGAAAATTTTACAAGTGTCATAAAGAAACAAGGTTTCAGTCAGTGATTTGTTTGATTTGCGAAGATGTATATCATATAAATGATTTTAATTGATCAAATAAAGGTATCTTAGTAAGTGAGACACTAATGATTTGTGGCAAACATGATCTAAACCTAACCTCTTCAATCAGTGAACACGTGTTGAATAATGAGGTGAAAATTATAATTGCTCAAATTAAAATTGCTGCAAGTATAGTAGTTAAAAACCAGGTATTGGAATTAAAAAAACAATTTCATAGTCAAAGAATGGATCTAGATGAAACAATACATGATGAAACAGTTTTCGAACAAGCAGAATTTACAAGTCTAAAAATCGAAAATGATTTATTAAAAAACCTTTATCAGGAGCTAAAAGACAAGAATCTGTTACTGCAGGAACTTATAAGAATAGAAAAGGAAAATGTAAGTAGAAGTACTAACAAAGTTACATTTGCAAGAGATTATTACAAGCAAGGTATCAAATGTCCAAAAGCCAAAGCGTACGCCGCAGATTACGATAAAGAAAACAAACAAAAAGGGAACAATTGAAGCATTAAAGAAACAAGTAATGCATTGTTTAATTCAGGACAAAGCCATTCAAACGAATAAAGTGATTACAAAAGAAATCAGTGATGAAATTGTTGTCAGCTTCTGTGATATAGATAGTGTAGATAAGGCAGTGGATATATTGCATGAAAATCTATCAAATATATGTAATATATCAAAAGAAGAGCTCAAGAAGCCAAAAATGAAAATTGTTGGGATTCATAATATTGAAAGTATGGACTACGTACAGTACAAGTGGATATAAATATGAGAAATTTTGACAAATACGAAGATCAAGGCTGTAAAATATTGCATACATATATCAATAAGTTTAAAAAGACGTAAACAGCAATAATTGAAGTACTGACGGAAGTATATAAACATATTAGGGAAAATAAAAATCGACTATATGTTGATAATCAAAAATGCGTTGCATATGACATCATAGATGTTAAACCATGTTTCAGTTGTGGAAGATATGGACATAAGCAACTAAATGAAGAAACAGTGCCACATGCATAAAATGCGCAGGTACTCATAATGTGAGTAGAAGAGAAAGTAATGTGTCAACTGCGACTACAGTAACAAGAAATACAAGACAAGCTACGAAGTCAATCACGAAGCAAATAATTATGAGAAATGTGAAATCTTTAAAGCTAAGGTAAAAAAATTTATAGATGCGACTGAATATAGTGTTAAGCCTGTGATACTGAGAGACATTGGTAAAGTAGGTAACTACCTGAACGAACCAATGTCTCCAAAACAATTGCACATATCTGCAGGGTCATTGAATTCAATGAATAATAGAATAATAAACAACATCACATAACAAATATCGACGTTTCTCTTGACCAAAATCTTGAGTTATTTCAGAACTAAATGAAAAAATAATGAATGATAAATTCTTGATACTATATGTAAATGTGAGAAATGTAAATGAGAATTTGGAAAAATTAAATGTATTTGTAGACAGTTTACAAAATAAACCGAAAGTTATTGTATGTATTGAAACTTGGAAAATTCAACATATTGAATTTTTTCAATTACCGCAGTATAATATTTACTATAATGCTAGCACAATTAATAGAGCAGATGGAGTTGTGATGTACATAAAAAATGATATAATCCATGAAACAATAACAATTAATATAGATAGTTTAACTATATTAGTGAATGATATAATTATTAATAATAACGAAATTCTTACAATTAAAGCGGAAAGAAAATTTAATAAATAAAGTACTTAATTACAATAAATTGATAAAAATTGCCAGTAAAATGGAATGGAGTAAAGTATTGTCAATTCAGGAGCCCAATTGTGCTTTAAATGAGGTTATAAATATGATACAACAATGTATTGGAGAAGCTACTTGTACAATAAAACAGAAAAAAAAATAATAGAGATATACCTAGAAAAAATTGGATTACTAAAGCCATAATTGTATTTTGCAAAAGAAAAGGAACGATATATAATATGTAGAAAAAGAATCGAGAAAATACAGCTCTTAAAAATGAATATATGCAATATTCTAAGATCCTAAATAAAGTAATTAAAGATGCTAAATTTAAATATGAAAGAGATAGAATAAATAAATAATATTATCATACAATTAACCATATTTATGTAAATGATAAAAAAATTGAAGATAAGAAAACTATCGCTGCAGCTATGAATGTATACTATTGTGAAGTTGAAAAAAATTTAAGTAAACAAATAAAAAAGCCAAACGTACAATTAAAGTAAATTGAAAAAAATCCAAAATCGATCTTTATAAAACCAACAAACACACAAGAAATTAGCAAAATAATAAATGAACTGAAAGACAAGGCGGGAGGAGTAGATAAAATTAATGCAAAAACGCTCAAAGAAATAAATACATATATTGCTTTACCTTTGGTTCATATTATCAAGTTGTCTATAGAAAAATCTGTGTGGCCTGATGCACTCAAAAGTGCTGAAGTAATAACAATACACAAAGCAGGTGATAAAGCAAACATATGTAATTATCGATCGATATCTCTTATTTCTAATATAGCAAAAATTATTGAAAAAATAGTTTACGTTAGACTATATTATTTCCTAATGGAATGTAATATATTATCCGAATATCAATATGGTTTTGTAAAAGGAAAAGGTGCTACCGATGCGCTGAATAAAATAGTAGATATTATTTACTAAAATTTAGATAAAAGCAAACCGATAATAGTAGTATTTCTTGATCATGCAAAGGCATTTGACATAGTTAATCATAAATTATTAGTTCAAAAACTTGAAGGATACGGTATGAGAGAGAAAGCACTAGATTTGATAACTAGCTATCTAACGAACAACAATAAAATGTTAGAATTAATGAGGAAATAAGCACTAATAGAATAGTAGACACAGGAGTCCCTCAAGGAAAAATTTTAGGGCCTCTTTTTTATATTATATGTAAACGATCTATTGTTAGATATGCAAATAGAAACAATATTATCCTAGGCTTATGACACTGTCATCATCTCAGATGATGATACTTGGTCTTTGGCACAGAATAAAATGAACATGTACATAGAAAAAGTAGCAATTAGTTGCAATTAGTAGCGGTTAGTTTTAAATAAACTATCTCTGAATACAAATAAGACAGCTTTTTTATGACTTTTGGCAACTATTGTAATAGTATACCACCTGTAATAAATATAGAAATATGCGGGCAAAAAATTAAAAGGGTTGAAAGTCAAAAGTATTTGGAGATTATTTTCGACTATAATATGAAATGGGACAAACATATTGAATATATTGTTAGCAAAACCAAATATTTAATATAGACGAGGGGTGTTCAAAAAGTAAGGTGACTTTTCATTTTTATCAAAAAGTATTTATTTATTCATCAATGTTTATGTTGTCCACTTCAAAGTAATCCCCCTCAGATATAATACACTTGTGCCAACGTTTTTTCCAATCCTCGAAACACTTCTGATAGTCATTTTGTGGTATAGCCTTTAGCTCTTTCAGCGATGCAGTTTCTATCTCTTCAATCGTTGAAAATCGATGTCCTTTCATGAGTCTCTTCAGTTTTGGAAAGAGAAAAAAGTCACAGGGAGCCAAATCCGATGAATATGGAGGCTGAGGCATGACTGTGGTGTTCGTTTTAGCCAAAAAATTTCTCACGAGCAACGATGAATGAGCATGTGCATTATCGTGATGCAAAAACCATGAGTTGTTTTTCCACAGTTCCGGGCGTTTTTTGCGTATCGCTTCTCGCAAATAGCGCATAACTTCAAGATAATACTCCGTATTGATCGTACGACCTTGTGGTAAGAATTCCTGATGCACTATGTCACGATAATCGAAGAAAACAGTGACCAAAACTTTGACGCTCGATCGAACTTGGCGCGCTTTTTTCGGTGTTGGCTCTTCTGGGGTCTTCCATTTGGACGATTGGGCTTTAGTTTCAACGTCATAACCATATACCCACGATTCGTCACCAGTTATGACCCTTTTGAGCAGATCAGGATCATTATTGGCGTCATTCAACAGCTCCTGAGCGTTGGTCATGCGACAGTTCTTTTGGTCAAAATTAAGCAGTTTTGGAACGAATTTTGCTGACACACGGCTTATGCCCAAAATATCCGACAAAATTGCATGGCACGAGCCAATCGATATGCCAACGTCTCCAGCAACTTCTCTGACAGTGATTCGACGATTTTTCAACACGATTTTTTTCACTGCTTCAACGTTTTCATCTATTGTTGACGTGCTGGGGCGTCCAGGGCGAGGTTCGTCATTGACATCTTCTCGGCCTTCTTGAAACAGCTTGTACCACTTATACACATTTTTTTTACTCATAGTAGACTCTCCGTATGCCACTGTCAACA
>UELV01149110.1:9294-28067 GCA_900490015.1 Megastigmus stigmatizans
GGGGGGGGGACTTATTGTCTTTACTTTAGTTCAATATGCTTATAGTTCAATGCGTGATGCTTCAACCGATGCGTACTTACGCGCGTGTATGAGAGAGATTATGTAAGTTTACGCATCGTCGAAATTAATCTATTATGAAAATATTAATAATATCCGATCTTTAGATCAAGTGGATCGTTTTGCGCTGCTCGCTAAATGTTAATTCTTATGTATATTTTAAATCCTATTCGTTGATTAAAAATGTATGTAAAACTTTGTATAGTTGTTATAATAGCTGCTGTATATTGAGAGAAAAAAGAAACGAATTACCAACGCTTATTGTTTGAAAGGAAGTTGTTCATATCATTTATAGAATTTATGAGATAAACCTAATTTAGCATGTACAAGGTAGTAGGGAGTAGAGTCACATGTGATCACCACTACCCGAATCCCTTATCGTATATACAAATAAGTTTTCCTTTCCTCGCAAACATATTAAATTAGCAGTATTCCAGTCTATAGTTTTATCGTCGGATTCCTTATAATATATATTTCGTTTCTACCTTTCTACCTTTGCCCACAGTGGACGCACCGGTGACATCTTCCAAATGGGCTACGGTCTTTGAGGACTGGGGCTGGGTAGACGACAGCCCAGCGTTGCACGAGGAGGAAGCCGACTCTAAGGCCGTGGAAGAGTCCCACGAGCACGAGGAGGAGGAGGATGACGAGCACGGCGAAGGCGGCGATGGAGAGGAAGGCGGCGAAGACGAGAATTCGCACGAGGAGCAGGAGGACGAGGACGAGGGCCACGGAGACGAGGAAGAGGACGAGGACGAGGAGGGTGGAGGCCTAGAGGAGGCCGAGGATGAAGCGGACGAGGAAGAGTGTTCCAAAGTGGAGGTGGACGAGCAGCTGATGGAGACCGAGCGCATCGTCGACGACAAGACCATCTCCGAGGAAGATGTGGATGAGGGACTTGGACAGGAGGAGGAGGAGGAAGAGGAGGCCGAGAACGAGGAAAACTCGAGAGGAGGAGATGACGATGATAGTGACAAGACTCGTGAGGAGAGCGACGATTCGAACGAACGACAGCTCGATTACGCCTCCACCGAAAAAGGTGCCTGATATAATAACACACACACAATTTCGTCATTTTCAGAGATCGCGACGCCCAGAATCGAAGTCGGATATATATTATGTCGCTATCAAGTGAATCAATCTCGTTATATATGTCTCATCCGAAGAACAGTATTTCAAATTCATTATAGGATTTTATCTTGCCGTATAACTTTTGTACATTTCTCGCCTTTGATGCATGTATTTTGTATATTTGGGAAATGACACTAATTTGGTTATAGTCTATGAAAGTGCACGTTTCATCTTTATAACTTGATGCATGCATTGTGTCGAATAATGCGTGGTTCATGACAATTGTACATTTATGTATTGTTGACCATTAAAGAAAATATATATAATATATATAATACAAAATACAAGTATTGAAAGTGTTTTTACTGTTCTCTTTCTAAAAATACACCTTATACACTTTTAATCTTTTCACGTTTTTCTTAACAATTGCTTCATTCTTTTCTCACATTTCAACTGACGCAGATAATATTGTATTTCTTATTTTAATTACTTCAAGTTAACAATCACTTTTTAACAAGGATTTGATTTACTAAAGATATGTATATAAAAAAAATTTTTTTACATTTATAGCTTTTGTTAGATGAAGTAACTCAACTTTTTATTATCACTATATATTTTATTGTAACCATTGCTATTATTTACAGAATATATATATTTATTATTAATTCATCAATTTTAATCACATATTATTTTTTTCTAATTTAACTTACGATGAAACTCGTTAATTTCGTAAATTAACTAAGAGGAAAAACTCTCTAAAGGATATAGATTACTTTATTAATTTGCAGTGTGATTGATTGAGGAATTCGGTAATTTATAAAAAGAGGCTTCAAGTTTTTATTTAAAAAAAAGAAGTATAAGACCTATAATAAGTATAATTATTATAACGCAGAAAATATTTAATTAAAATAAAATTGAGATGGTTATGATTTCAATGATTACACGGTAAAAATAAATTATTGATGATGCTGATAATGGTCATTGCAATCAGAGAGGAAGTATTGTATCGGTGAGAAAAAATGTATTTCCAAAAATGCATAAAAAGGTTTTTTAAGACTTTTTAAACAAAAATTTAGTAGTTTGGAGAAAATTTTTTTTCGTGGCTCTGTGTACGTGCATGTGTGTGTGTATGTATGCATACCTGTGTATCTCGAGAATGCATGTACAGATTTCAAAGTATAAATATTTCTTTTACTCGGTTCTTTTATCGCATGAAGCCGGAAAAATAAATTTTAAGATTCATTGATTCTCATTGTTTCATTTTAGAAAATTACTTTTTGATTTTTAGTTATTTAACTTTTTTATTAAGGGAAGTTTAATGTTTAATAAACTTATAATATGCGTTGAAAAGAGCATTAAATTACCTACAATTACCGAAAAATGTCATTTTTTGAAAATATGGTCATAACTTTAGAATTTCTTTATTAATCATTATGAAATTTAACTCAATTTTATAGATTATTGTTAGCATGAATCTGTTAAATTTTCAAGAATTAATATTTTATATTTTTTGAGAAAATGACAATATTATGAAAAAAATCGATTATCGATCAGATTCGATAACTGATGTAAATCTGCTCAAATCTTTCCAAATTGTATATATAAATAGGATTTATATTCCTTGAGAGCTATATAATTTTTATGTACATTTGGTTAATAAGTTTTGAAGATATTTTCTGATTTTTAAGATTTTTTAAAAATATTTATGTTTCTAAATTTGATGTTTAATATCTCATTTTATTTGTATTTTCAAAAACTTTTAAAATATAATTTATAGGATTATAATTTTTAAATATTTGGTGAATGAATTTTGTTTAAAAATTTTAGGCTATGTATATATTTTTGCAAATAATTAAAATTATTATTATTTTTGAATGTAGAAGAGTAATATAAAATTGAAAAATATATTTTTAATTTTAATAATAATTGTGAAATTTAAAAAACAATTTTTCTAAATTTCTAATATAATTTTTGAAATATTTAAAAAAAGTTTAATTACTTACTTTATTTATAAATTATATAATAAATGTATATTAGAACAAAACATTAAACTAGAGGAAACTAAATGCCAATAAGTATGCCAATAAAGTGGCAGCGGTTTTTATTTTAAAACAATTAATTCGAAGTATCGGCAATTTTTTTGGGATAACCACCACGACGATCTTCAAGGTGAATTATTAGCTATAATGCGTGTTACGCGTCGGATTGATTATTTTAAAATACAAAATGGATTGATTACTTTAACCATTAGTGCCTTATTAAATAAATTTATTAATTTAAATAAAGTTCGAGTTTACTTTTTATTGATTGAAAAAGTAAAAAATAAATATAATGAATGCTTACTTAAAACAGATGTCTATAGTTGACTTGTATCTATACGAGTGTTGATCTATACTGACAAATAATTATATACAGTGCTAAACTTCAGTATTCAATATTTAAACGTTTCCATCGATTAAAGGGATTTGTTATTTAATTAAATTTAATGATTCGTTATATCGGCTTACAGACTTTTTTCTATAATTAGATTTTTTTACAAGTTTATTCACTTGCATTAGACCAAATTTAATGTATGCGGAATTTTTGTAGAAAATGACGCAGATGATAAAGATGATGATGATGAGGGTTACAGTGATGAAAATTTTGATACTGATGACGATCTAGATGCTTTAGAAGAAATTGAAGATGAAAATGATGAAAATGACGATAATAACGATGACGATGATCCTTTGGAAACTGAATTAGATTTTAGTATTGAAGGAATTAAACAAGCAGATGAGGATACTTATTTTAATGATTTTAATCAAGAAGATGGTGAAGAAGAATTCGTTGCAATTCCTGGAGTCAATGAAATTGATGATAACAGTGCTGAGCCCTTAGAAGAAGTATGCGACATTTAAATATTTTTACTTTTAGCTGTATTATTAGTTGTTAAAAAATACGAGCGTAATGATGAAAAACAATCTTTAAATGTTTAATCGCTGATATAAAAATTAACATTAATCAGCTAACAGTATTGTAAAAAGGTAAATACGAATTCTATAATGTCGAATTTTGTGTAGTGTATTCAATATATTTTTATTTTCACTATACAAACTTCTTAAATTATATAGAATTTGTATTTGTTATTTATGATTTAGACACTGTTATTCGTAAATTATTAATAACAAAGAAAAATTTTAATATGCATTTTATATATAGACAATCAAGAGCTTAATTTTGGCACAGTTCAGCACGATATATAAGTTGTGAATATTTTTGCTATATATAGAAAGTTCTTCTTCCATTAATAGACGTTATTCCAATTTAATTGTTTTAAGCTATTAAAAAAACTATAAACTTTTAATTTGAATAATTTATAAATTATGCATTAATAAACTGTGTTTGATTTTGAGGTTGATGGAGAGGAGCCGGAGGAAATAGTAAATGAGTTAGTCACTGAAGAAGAGGAAGTTCAGCAAGAGTTGGATGAGGAATCGGCAAGTGGTAAGAGCTGAATTAATTATATTCATATTAGTATTATAAAAATCTTAATTTAACAAATCACCCACATAAGTCACAACAGTTATTTATCAACAAAATATATATACATATAGAACTAGAAACTGTCGATCTTTCTTACATTCCTAAAAGGAGTGTTTATACGCAACAAAAGAATTATAACGATGACCATGATTTTTATTGTAAAGATGCAGGATAATATATATATGAAAAATTTTAAAACATGGTGACGTTTCCAGTGGCGATGAAATTCGGAGTTGGCGTCGCGCTGATTGTCACGGCGCATTTCGTGCTTGTTAGGAGGTGGAATCATGGTAAACAAAATGTTATGTGTTTCTCTCGTTGCGCACCTAACATTCTATCACTATTGTATACTATAATCCAGCGTGTTTCTTTATCTATATGTCAATCTGCTCTTTCTCAATCGCTACAATTATTGCATTTTTCTCTTTCAATAGTTTCACGAATTTGTTTCTAATATCAATATTTTTACAAGAATATTAAGTGAAAGTTTTAATTATTGAAATTTGGCAATATTTTTTCGCTGCAAGCAATACGATTAAAAATAACTTCGTTAAAATGATCAATACTCTTAATGTATTACTTTTATAATAGCATGCATAACTATACCTATATATATGTATGCGACAATGTAACAATTTTTATTTAAATATTGTTTGCATATAGCGATATTTAAATATCACTAATCCTTAACTAATTCAACTTATGTTTGCAACATTAAACATTTTGACTTTTGGACTTTTATTCTTGACTCAAGTACTTATGTGTATATTTCTTAGAGAAAACCGTAGATGTTTAAATAAATGTAAATTAGATCAAATTTTATTTGACATAGTAATTGTTAACAATACTTATTATATGTATATTAGCTATTTTTAGTAATAATTAGAAGTTATAATCAATCCAATGTTTGTACTTACGTGTCTATATAAAGTCTTTTTTATATTCTGTTGTCGATTATATTTTCCATGTCTTTTGCTAGGATGTCGTTATTAACGTGCGGTTAGTGCGCTTGAATAAAAATAATTAACAAATTGTATGCCATAATTAGTTGTGCATTAATTTAAATTATAATGTACTGATATCGAAATAGATATTGTGTATAGGTAAGTACTATTTGTTATTTTATTGTTATATCCCAAAATCAATTTTACCCTGGTTTTCGTGAAAGTATATGGTATAATAAGTAAACTGATAATTGACATTTACTTTTACTTTTATGAATTTTTTATAATTTCTTATGATTTATGAATTTACGAACTACTTTTATATATGAATCAAATAATTCTGGCTACGTTAACTTTTAAACCATTCATTATGCTAATTCATCCGTTCTTATATAGTCAATGTATTTGTAAGAATATAAATATTAGACCATTTACTCCTGCATGCAGTACGTAAATAGCATTGTTTAAAATAAAGCAAAGGACTTTTTGAATCTCTCGCAGATGTGATATAAGCTTTATGAAATATATATAAAAGCTCATATAATTAATGTTATTGCAATTGTAATAATAGTTAGTCTGTAGTTGCAGTGTTGTAATCAAGATCAATTCATTGACGGTTATATAAATTTGCGGAAATTTATTGGAAAAATTTTCATTGATTGAAGGTGATGCAGAAGCTCCTGCGATTCTTACAGGCAGCGACGAAGTGCCCGATTTATCGCGGCGAAATACAATAGTCCCACCTGCACGCATCAAAGAGATCATCGTTAAGAAAGATGGTGATCAACAGACACTAAATAAGGAACAGGAACGGACTTACGAGGACTTGCGTTCTACGTACAAAAATGTTAGTTCGAATGATAACAAGAGGTCTGGCATCGAAGAGATATTCGCTAAGAAAACGGCTGACTTGGAGATGATGCTCCGGGGTGTTGCAGCAGGTATTTCAACAAATTTCAATATTAGCTTTCTATCATGTGCACTTTCATATCTGAATTAAATTTAACATTACTATTTACGACTAGATTGGACACAGATAATTATATTTAAAAAAAAAGAGATAGAACTTGAATACGATTATTTTTGTATAAGTGGTCGAAACTCACATCGACAGAATTGTGATAAAGTAAATGCATTGTGGCCAATATAAGTGTTGAATTATTTAGGAAAATTAAATTAAAATTTTTTAAAGCCACATCAACTCTTAGAAGAAATTCTTAATAGTTATCTTTTTCATATTTGCAAAATAAATAAAATTACTATTCTTGTTGAACAAAGCGCTTATATACCTGATGCCTAATCCAGAAAAATGCAGTTTTTCATTTTCTTTTTAATCAAATTTAATGCCCAAACCGCAGATATACATTGTTTTAAGTGACACAAACAATATGCCTATGATGTCTGCTTGTATTAATTGTGGAATTTAATAAATGAAATCTCAAATTTCAGTTTAATAGAATCTTTTACAAAATGAAAAGATAGAACCTGAAGAAAACGATAAGTTGAAATATTAACAATGAAAATACACTGTAATACTTCATTAATATTCATAATGTAGCGCAAATATTAGTAAGCAAGTTGGAAAATAAAAAAAATATATAACTTTTTAGAAGCTCCAATGCTTTTCGTATATCTATAATATTGTACCACTGAATAAATATATTGCTTTTAGTATCTTTCTAGTAAAAAAACATTTCACGTTGAAAGAATGCGCATTTCGTATTAAAATCTACAGTTTTTATTTTCGTGTTATACGTTAGATGGAAAAATCAAAAACTCACCCGAAAATGAAGAAAATGAAGAGGAAGATGATGACATTGATTATTCTGAGGGCGATCAGGATTACGAAGATGAAGATGAGCTTGAAGATGAAGAAATTGGAGATGAAGATGAAGAAGAAGAGGAGGAAGAAGCCGAAGAAGTTGACGATACTGAATTAGTAGAAAAGTTGGATAAAAAGTATGGTAAATTACCGACTCCGCCATACAGTGAAGAAGAAGACGAAGAAGACGGGGAGGAAGAATTAGAAGAAGACGAAGAGGAAGAAGAAGAGGAAGGGGATGAAGAAGAGTACGAGGGAGAAGATGAAGAAATGCCTGGATGGAAACGTAAATAGAATATAGCGTGTATTGTATGTCCTTAAAATCTTACCTGTTAATTTGATTTATTTATTTAAATATTTAATAGCTTAAATTGTGTTAAGTAAGGCACGAAAGATCGACAGACGCCTATATAATTAAAATCATCAAAACATTTTTCTTACGACGTAAAATTTAACGCACACTACAGAATTATATACATCTATTCATTTTCATTTATATTTACGATTCATTAATTTTTACGTGTTATTCTAATATTTTCTTTGATAGATGTAAAGGCGCCACCAGCGCAAACACGAAATCAGGAAGCAACCAGAAGCCAAGCACCAACAACTGCAAAGCCCAAGTCAGGAGGTCAACAGATACATGAATATTCTAACGATTCCTTTGATGACGTAAAAATTACAGAAAGATCTGACCATTTAACTTCTAAGGTAAACTTTTTTTCAACAAAAAGTAGAAATATGTTAAATATTGGACCCTCAACATTTACGTTTCTTTTATAAAATGGTGATTAATAATCATTTCGAAGTATATTAATATGAACATTCTTCACTGAACTTTTGTGAGAAAGCTTGATCATAAAAAATTTTTTTTTATAGATCTCTAAATTAACCCTCCCGCACATGATAGAAAACTTCGGGAATTTTAGAAGAGCTAACTCGGTTTTATTTTTTTATTATTAAATATATAGTTTTATAACTAATAATGTTTCTATAGTAAGTAAGTAAAATCACTTGTATCCGTGAATTATCCCCTAATATTCAGAAAAGTATATGTATGTGCCTACGTTGCCTCTTATTCAGATCATTAATTATTTAAGGTTCTTTGGCACACTTTGACACAGTTTAGTTTGGCACGTTTTCTCACAAAGCTCTACATGTATCATTCTAATCCAGAGCATTCCGCAAGATTTTGTTTCCTCACAAAGGAAGCTTTGTATCGGTGACAAAAAATTTTTTTTCCAAAAATGCTTAACAAAATTTTTTAAGACTTTTGGAACAAAAAATGAGTAGTTTTGAGAAAATTTTTTTTCGTGTCTGTATGTGCGTGTGTATGTGTATATATACATCTGTATCTCGAGAACAAATGTACTGATTTCAAAGTATAAATATTTGTTTTACTCGGTTTTTGTCGCACGATGGCTGAAAAATAGATTTTAAGATTCATTGATTCTCTTTCTTTTGATTTCAGAAAATTACTTTTTGATTTTTAGTTTTTTAAATTTTCTGTTAAGGGAAGTTTAATGTTTAATAAACTTACAATATACGTTTAAAATAGTATTAAATTACCTACAATTCGACATATTTTTTTAAATTGCTTGCGTCGTTCTTTTGTTATTTCAAAAAATGTCATGTTTTAAAACTATGGTTATAACTTTAGAATTTATTTATTAATCGTTATGAAATTTTAGTAATTTTTATAGATTATTGTTAGTATGAATCTGTTAAATTTTCAGGCACTAATATTTTATATTTTTTGAGAAATTAACAATATTATGAAAAAAATTGGGTTTCAATGGGATTTGATAACACGTGTAAAACCCTTTAAATCCTTTCAAAATTTTGTATACAGGATGAATGGATTCCATCGTATTGGCTATATACCATTCGATAGATGACGAAATTCTAAGAACCACGTATCTTTCTCGTTTTTCGATCTGACAAATAGTTTCCGAGTTATTAATTATTAAAAGTACGCTACCGCAGGCGGCAGCTGTAGTTGCCCGCTGATTGGCTCATCTTACAAATATTTAATAAATAATAACTTGGAAACTACTTGTCAGAACGAAAAACGAGAAATATACGTGGTTCTTAGAATTCCGCGATCTATCGAATGGTATACAGCCGATGCTATGGAATCCATTTATCTTTTATAAATAGCATTTTTGTTCCTTGAGAGCTGTATATTTTTTCTATACATTTGGTTAATAAGTTTAGAAGATATTTCAATTTTTTTGATTTTTAAGATTTTGTTCAAATGTTTCAATAATGAATTAATGGAATTTGAGGTTTAATATCTCATTTTATTTGTATTTTCAAATATTTTTAAAATTTAATTTATTAGATTAATTTTTAAATATTTGGTGAATGAATTTTGTTTAAAAATTTTAGACTTGTTTAATCAATAATTCTAGAATATCTAATAAATTAATATTAGTTTACAAAATTTTGGTTATTATATTATAGTCAATTACTTATTTATTTATTTATAAAGTATATAATAAATGTATATTGGTACAAAACATTAAGTTAAAGGAAGCTAAGTGCCAACGAATTGGTAGCGATTTTTTTATGACTTTGAAAACTTTTATATTGTATATGTTTACATTTTTGCAAGACAATCAATTTTTTTCTCCTGTTAATTTTGTTTCGTATAAAAGTCATTGATATTGTGCGCTGCGTAAACGTTTCTAATACACTGTGAAAATCGTATACAGCAAGTATCAGTTTCCAAAGATATTGTATATATTTTAGAAAATGATTGCAAACATTTATTTTTTAATGTATATACCAATCTATTATATTGAACAATTGTCCGTTTTATCTTACTGGTTCTCATTTTATCCCGTATCTCTCGCTACGTAAGAAATGGCTACACTTAAAGAAATAAGTACATTTCGATACCAAGTAGCGCGATAAAGTGATTTTACCCTCGTGTGAGCATTGCGCATAAGCGTACGAAGCAAGTGCCAAAAGTTTACAGGAGTGTGAAATCTATTTCTCGCTCATGATACCTATACTTAACCGAATTTTATGACCCAATAATGTGCGAAAAGCTTAAAATGTATTTTTTCATCCATTTTTCCCATGTGTGATAAATTAAGCTTCTCACACGGAGTGTCATAATAGCACATTACACAACTAATGCGCAAAGTAGAAGTTTCTCGCACGTGTTGCGTTTACTATTTTTTATAAGTAAGTGCGTGAAACTCGACCTAAGATGCCTGTTAAGCGTGCCTAAAGTAGCTATTTTTTTTACACGCGCGTAAAATAATCATTTTACGCACTAGAGAAACAATTTCGGTACTGTACGTACGCTTAACAGGCATCTTAGGTCGAGTTTCATGCACTTACTTATAATAAATACATGCTTTAATTTAGCTACACGAAAAATAAACCTAAAGAATAACCATACGAAAATATAATAAAAATATTATTTACAATATTTTAAGAAGGATCTAAAAAATATTTAACAAAATCTTTTCTAAACACCTGAACTGAACACTATCGTGATTTACACGTCTGTCACTTGTACTAAAATTTATCTAAATTTAATCCTTCTATATAAAATTAATTAACAATGTTCTCATCAATTATTTATTAATGTAAATATTTTATTCTGTTTCAGGTTCCTGAATACTAAGCAATATTAAGTAAAAATATTTGTATGCGTTAGCATAATAGTTTTTTATTTTATATAGAACATCACAAACTTAGAATTAATGAATGTATTTAGTACATTTATTTTTAAATTCATAAAATTAGGAAGCATACCCTCGTGTAATAATTGTTATAGATACATGATGTTTGATCGATTAGTGTGCGAAAATTTTTGTACAGTTCTTATGAGACCAATTTTCTATCAACTTCAGGAAGAAATTGCAGCATAAGTAAGTAAACATTGCTTTAAAAAATGTAAATATAAATTTTTAAGCATAGATACAGAAACCCATTATTGGATTTAAAAAGCTTAACATTTTTTACAAACAATTTCTGAGAATCAAGAAAATTTTTAAATCTTATAACTCTTTCTCAGAATGACAAAAAATTAACCAGGTATTCTTTGATTTAACAATTCTATTTGTTGATTAATAAAACACTGTAATTTTTTCTGAAGTTTAATATTCTAGGAGTCATTGTAAATTTTTTGACATATAGTAATATACAAACTAGAATTTTAATAACAAAAGTATTAGAAAAAATACTTAAAAATTAGTGATGTTATTCTAATATTCTTTCATAATAGACGTGTATATATATGGTTCTAAGGATCCTGTATATAAATAATAATATTAATAATAATAATTTACCCTATAAATTGGGTATGTACATAGTACAAGGAACATTGGTCCAAAGTTTATTTAACTCATTTATCAAAAATTTCTATGCTAAAATTAAAACTAAGATAAAATTTAGAACCAGCATTAATAATTTTATTAAAATTAGAAAATTTAAGAAAAAATGCATTGTTATTGTGGTTTATATTTAGCTGAAACATTACTATTATTTTTACATATTAATTTCTAATGTATAATATATTTTCTTATAAAGAACGTATCTTACGTTGAATAAAAACAATAATCCTTTACTGTTATCAACGAAATTTATTTAGATTTTACATAACTTAATTTGAATTTTAAAATTACTTTAACATTCAATTAAAAGTAATAATTCATTAATCGATACCTATTTCGACAGTAAATTACGAAAAGTGTAAATAAATTGATGGTTACAAATTGAAAGTTTATGTACATTTTTGAGTAGCTCATACTAGTCGAATCAAAAAATAATAATTCAGCATGGTATAAAACAGTTGATTTGAAGTTATTTTGATGTAATTGATCATATAAATCTCGATTCATCTACAAAATGATCATGCAGCCACTCAACCATTCGTTCGTACCACAAACTCAAAGTCTTTGTAAAATCAGATATTGTAAAATAAAAGATTAATAATCATCAAAAAAATAGACGATACAATATCGAGGAAGTGCTTTAAGTGGCGCAGTAGGCTTTTTTTGTTAAAAAATACACATCCCTGCGAACGTCACGGCATCAATTATACAATTCGAAGTAAGTTTACGGAAGAGGAAAGCTGCGTTGTCTTAGTATTTGTGTTTGTGCCGATGCTTCCTCGGTGTAGGCGACGTGGGACTAGCGGCTCTATGCTTCAACGAGGACCTCGAAGGAGGGGGTGATGTCGAGGGTGAGCGGGCCCGTCTCTTTCGCTCGTTAACGGGTGATCGACGCGACGTGGACCTCGACGTAAAGGTAGGTGAAGGCGAACGTCCGGAACGAATTCGTGGTGGCGAGGGTGTGTACGGCGTTCGCTTCTTATGTGGTGAGCGTGACCGTCTTTTGCTACGGGGCGATCTGCTGCGAGATCTATTCAACAAAATGTAGCGATGAAGTTTCATAGTTTTATTTGAACGGAGTTGTTTTTGAATTTACTTTTATAAAATGTACAAACTTTAGCATAATGTATATAAAAGATGATCGTTAAAAGATAAAATACTGTTTAAATTGTGTGTAGTAACATATGTCATTCTTCAATTTTTAATTGTTTAAAATAAAAATGCTACCTGTATCTACTGCTTCCTTTTGATGGTGGACTTTGTGAATTTCGCCTCTTGTCTCTGTAATAAACTGGAGAATCCGGTGAAGGACTACGTTTTTTATCTCTCCGTCTGTCTTCTTCTCTGTCTTCACTTTTGATTTCTTTAACATCCCTTTCGCTCTGAAACAAAATTTTCGTTTGAAAATTTTTGCATGTGTTATAAATTTAATTAATACTTCCACACGACTTACTTTTTTAATGAGTTTTTTACGATAATGTTCAACCTGAGATTGTATCGTCATTCCTTGTTTTAGACTTCTCCTTCCACTTTCCAACTCATCTTGATACTGCATTGCCTTAACCTCTATTTCACGTAATCTATTTCGTCTTTCTTCATTATAATCCCTATTACAAAAACAGGCAATCGTTATTGTTACTTAGTCAATTAATTAATCGAAATGTTATGTATATTTCATACCTGGAATCCATACTAGTATCTTGTGAATTTGAATCATCATTTTGTTCAAGCTCTTCCCATTTACTTGTCGTCATAGCTTGAGCTTCAACTTGATCGGGATCTACCGTTTCCCATCTTGATGGTACAAAACCAGCCGGCATTGTAATTTTTTTGTCGTTACCTTTCGAGCCTACGCTATCGTCATCTTCCATAGGGACTCCGTCAATGTCATCTTCCACTATAATACAAATAAAGAAAAATTAATAAATTCCTATAAGAATCAAATTTTTATGGGTTAAAAGCTTGTATGTTCGCTTACTTGGAACTCCATCGATATCATCATAATTCGTAGAAGCTTGTGGTGTGAGTCCGAGTTTCATTGCTCCTTTCAGTAACGCAGCACCGTCAAGGGGAACACCATCTAAGTCTTCGACAGTATCACCATCTACATCCGATAATGGAGCGCCATCGATGTCTTCTTCATTATCCTGATGATGTCCTATTATTTCATCACACTGTAAAATAAACATATACAGATAAGTATTAGAAAAATTCATAATAAAGATAGAAATAAAACAAAATTAAATAAAATATGAACCGTAATTTTTAATAATATTCGTACCTGATTTAGACCCAAGAAAGTATTTTGTAGTCGAACTAGAAAATCTCGAGGATAAACAGCCCAGTCTTCCCATGCTCTAAACATTCTCATAACTCGTACTTTAAAGCCTTCAGCTTTTAATCTACTATCGAACTGTTTATATGCTTGATGAACTTCATTAAATACCTCCAATAACCTTGCTTCAAATCTACAATAAAATCAAAATAAAATATGTGAATAATGTCAATCTAAAAATTAACCTCTATAAAAATGAAAAAGTAACTTACGCTTTTCTATAAATAGTTGCATTCGTCACTTTAACACCACAATTGTGCAAAATGTCAGATATTAAATAAAGCCTAGCAATTTTTTTATTTGCTGGGGTTTGTAAAAGTGATAATGACTCTGCTATACAATCACAGATCTCTTCAGCTGCTTCAGCATGTTCAATACAAAATACCATAGCTTCTGCAACTTTGATTCGCTCTGGAGTTATATTTCTTAACAGATCCTCTAATCTATCTCTTTGACTAAAAAACAAATTAATTATAAATTAATAACAATAATTAGGTCACAGAGGGAATTTACGTTAATGAAACGATAATTTACCTATTTGAGAGGCTTCCTCTGCGCGGCTCTTGTTTTTCTTCTATTTCTATTAATTCGTCAGGCATTCCTTGAGTCCAAGGATTCATTGGTGGTGGTCGCCATATACTACCTCCTTTGAACATCCTAAAATCTTCCATATGCCATTCTTTTTGTGCATCTCCTTGTAATATGGAAAATAATTTCCATCGATAGTATGTATGTGCTGGAGAATAATTTTCAAATAAAAACCTGAAATATTTAAGCATGTTTATTAAAGTTAGTGTAATTAAGATTGTAAAGTTTTAAAATTAGTTTATAAATGTTAATGCTGTCTTACCTAAACATTGGATTGTTTAGTTCTCGATTCATAATCATTGCTTCAAACATTGGACCTTCTCGAACAACAAATTCTACCATTCTATGTATCAACATGACCAAGTTCCTATAACGCACAAATTTACATCAGACTGTTGTACTTGTATCACAATATATTGAGAAGGAAATATAAAAGGAATGGGAAGATAAATTTGAAGGGCAATGATCAACTGGATAAATTGATGCATAGCAGACATACTTACAGAGTATCGCATTAACAATCTAAAATCAACAAATACCTTTCTGTAGGAATAACCACTTTGACAACGGCATTCTGCAAAACCTGTGAGGACCCAGTTCACAGTGTACAAGAGAGACAGATAGTAGATGAATCCAGCCCAAATGCCAAAATGCGCCACCGAGAAAGGACGCCGATAAGTTAACACAACACAATTTTTAAACTTCCATTAAATTAACCATTTGAACAAAAGTTTTATTGTTTATTTTTTGATTAAGAAACAATTTGTACATTTACAAGCACAAGAGATTACAAAAACGTCTTATTTTTTGCTAGTTGTATTTTCAAAACATTGTTTACCCCAATTATTTTCTCTTGATTTTTTCCTCCTTAATAAATACAGTGTCCAAATACTGTGTTCTCAAAAGAACCAACGATATCACCCAGCTTAATAATATAAAATGTACAAAATACACTGTCTTTATCAAGTCCTTCAAGTTCAGTCTTTTATTTGCAATTATAACTATTATCTCGTAAAGTTAATCGAAATCTGATACTGGAATGTATTCTCGACTTCAAGAACCTGTTGTTCGCCACCTCGATATACTTGCGCGAAAGACACCGGATTTGCAGCTCGGCATCAACCGATCGAAAATTGTGTATTTGCTAAACGAAAAGAATAAGTTTACCTTTTCAAAGTTTTCCTTCTCCTGGACGTCCGCGTTCTGGAGGTTGCGGATACGTGGTATCTGAGATTACGTTTCAAAACCATGGTTATGTAAATCATTATTAAATCTATTATATTGTTCATGAAAAAATATTCATGTTGACGATAATTTATACATAAAAAATGTTAACTTAACGAATTCATTCAACCGAAAGATTAAATTCTTTTAGTTACAGGTATTCTTAATCTTCAAAGAATAAAAAGAAATGAGATAATAAATAAAATGGAAAAAATAGGCTGCAACAACTTTGCAAGTTTGGTACAAAAATTTATACTAGAGTTTTTGAAGATTAAGTCAACTAAAATTTAAGGTTTTATTGAATAGTAATGTAAAACAAAGAGATTATAGTGTAAACTATTATTTTATTTAATATAGTATTCTTATCGTTCCTTATATGGTTTGATAGGTGTACCTTATGCCTGTCACGACGATGAGGCTGCGCATTAAAAGGCAATCCAGATGGTGGTGGTGGTTGTGTGATTTCCATGAGTGTAGGTGGAATGTATATTGGATAAGGTGGTATGGGAACACTTTTACCCCAACCCAGTTTCATTTCGTACTGCATGATATCTCGACCTATTTGGATATAAAATGAAATGTGTTTATTTACAGATAAAAATATTTTATAATAGTATCCTTAATGCTATTTATATACCATTAAGATTTTTTAAAGCTCTTTCTCCATCTTTTCTACTCATGAATGCCACAAATCCACAGTTTCTTTGCCTAGCTTTTTCTTCATCACTTCGTGGCCACATTATTTTAATACTAGCTAAGGGTCCAAATTTTCCAAAAATTTCCATGAGTTGTTGTTCAGTAATCTGTTAGAAAATAATAAAATTAATTTCTAACAATTTAATAAATAAATAACAAAATAATAAAGTTTAATAATAAATTTACTTTAGGATTCAAATTTCCTAAGTACAAATTTGTAGTATTTGGATCTCCATTATCAAATGATCCATCTGAAATAAATTAAACAGATTGTTAAAGAAACTTTTAGAAAAGCCAAATTCCTTTTATTTTAACAATAAATAATATATCAACAGAAATAATAGTATGGAAACAAGAATTTTAAAAATTTTTATAATTCTTTTTATTATTGTTGTAAGTAAAACTGAAAAAATTTATTTTTGAAAACTCACCTTCAACTGATTTTAAAGCAGCTATCATTGGATCTTCACTTTGAGACAATGATATAGGCGTTTTAACTGCTCCTTTATATTTGTGTCGTTCTTCTCTTTCTTCTTGAATCATTTTTAGTTCTTCTTTAAATAATTCAAGATTACTTTTCTTCTTCTCACCTTCTTTTTTCTTTTTACCAAGTCTGTCCAATTTTCGATCATTTGAGTTAAGTATCCTGGCATATTCTTGTGCCTGTTCTTGACTGGATCGATTCTCCAGTTCCGAGATTACTGGTTTAGGTTTGTAAAGTTTTCCTTTCTCTCGTGTATCTTCCTCTACAAAAGCAAAAAGTTGAATTAAAGAATCATTCAAATTAATTTTTTTCGAGAAGAATGATTTAAAATATCACTCACGTCTTTTTCCTGCATCATAAGTACCAGCTTTAACCCACACTTTATTTGCACTTTTGTTTGAAGTGTCTTGAAATGTTGCAACAAATTCTTCAAAAGCTTGAGCTGCAGCTTGTTCTTGTTCTTTTTTTCGTTGTTCTTCCATTTCCTTTTTGCTCATTGGTCTCTTTCCCATTGTGCCAATAGAGAATGCTTTGAGCTTTTGCTCAGTAATTTGCTTAGAACACAAATTAATTTTAGGTTAAGTTAGATATAGAACAAGGAATTCGTTTATAAACAAATACTTACTTTCATCAGACCTTTGTCCGCCATTTCCAATTATTTATAACTTATTGAACTTATTAAAATTATTAACCTATAACTCCTTAATTAATCATTAAAATAGTCAAAATTCCCTCGACTTTTTACATTGATGCGAATGAAAATAGAACAAAACATTTATTTATACTTAGACGATAATAGATATTTACAACTCACAGCGATGTTGCTCTGAAAAATTGTGTCTTTTATTATACGTTGAGACTCGTCTACGATATAAGTGTTAGCGAAGGGTATCGAAAAGATCGCCAAGCTTGGAGCTCAACCGAGAAGACATGTTCAGTGTATCCATTATAATAGCGTGTTCAGCAATCAGCAGTCGCCACTGGCCGACTTGGGCTGTGCCTGTACAGCGGCGTTGCGGCTTGTGGAGTTGCGGCATCTTCCGCAGTAGCCATTATTGTATCCTATAGGTATTTAATATTTATATTTGAAAGTTTAACACACATACACATGCATATACCTATAAAAGTATATATAGGTTCTAGTTTGATTTGAAATTTCTTCTGACAATTTTGACTTCTGAGATATACATATAGGTATATTCACACAGTAGGATCTATATACTTCAACTGTACAATTAAAATTATTTTTTAAATTTTTTTTTATTTTTTTTTTATTTATGGAACCAGTAAAAATTTACAACATAAAATCCTCTAGTGATATAGGGTAGTATAGTAAATCCTACAGAGGTCAAACGTGAGTTTCACCTGGACACATAAGCCTACCTGTACATTTCAATATATGTGTATATTTTTGAACTCTGGTAAGCATTATAGGTACAGAGATTTATTGTCCCTATTAAAAATAATAATAATCGTGCGAAAAATCACGCATCGAATCGCAATGAAAAATCGCACGAATAATCAAGAAAGATTATTGACCATATTCTCTCCCGCGAAAAATCACGCGATATAATAGTATTCGTGCGATTAAATAAACATAAAGAAATCTTTTTTATAATTAAAATTTAAATTATTACTTATTTATTTTCGACACAAATATACATATATATAT
>UELV01149166.1:5285-19216 GCA_900490015.1 Megastigmus stigmatizans
GCATTTACCTTATGAAAAAAATTCATAAAGTTGAAAATTTCCAAATTTTTTAACTTTTTTTCGTGAAAAACACGCCATATTTTTCTGCAGGAGTATTTTAACAAAATATCGGTATCACCATTCGAAAGAACAGCTCAAAATACGTCAGATATGATGTTTATCAAATTTTTTCAAACCTTTTTTTAGTTGAGTAAAAGTCTTGAAAAAGATGTTGAAAATTCGGGGTCTTGGTCGTTAATGAGTTAAGGAATGCTGTGTAAAGCATAATTTTACGTAATTACATTTTACTTTTATTTAGCGTATGTCTATTTTTAAGAAACTTTTAAGTTATAAACAACGTATGTGTTGTTTACAGCGAATTTTGCACTAATTTTTAATTAGTTATATATTTAGTTTATATTCTAGAAGCATCCAAAATAAGTGGAAATAAGAAAAACAATTGTCTTAAACAATGAGCGCAGATTAAACATTTAATTGCGAATATTGTTGCGAGTTTGTTTGTTAACGATAATCGATTATATGTACCTAATTCGAGGTACAAAATATAGTATTAATCAATGTTTAAATTTTAACTTTTCAATGTTTAACATGTTTAAAATCAATTTACAAACTGCAATTTAAGTTAATTATTGGTTTAATATAAATTTACATATTTCTTAATTTAGAGCAAAATCGAGCATATGAAATATTATATTTTCTGTACCTTTGTTTTGCGATAATTATAATTATTTAATGTGTAAGTTTAGAAATAAGAAAACGTGTGAGAGCAAGAGAGATAACAGATACGCTCTCTCTCACTCCTACACACTTTCCTATGCAAGCGTCAGTCCATCGAGGGTATAAAAGCGGACCGATTTTGTCTACGACCCATACTTGCGGTCTGACGTGTATTCCACACTCCAAACAAAAATAAATTTTCTTAAAATACAATTCTGAATATTTTCTTGCAAAATCAAACTTCTCAAAAACTAACAGAAGGAACATTTTCATTTCAATTCAAAATTTTAAATTTATTCAATTGAACTTATTATATTTACAAAAAAAAAGAAATTTGCAATCAAAACAATAATTAAAAAGAAAACAACTCAATTTCTATTCCATTTCAATCAACAACAGAAAAAGTAGGGATAAAGTTTTTTTTTATTTCTATTTTCTTTATTGCATGAAAACTTTGCAGTTTTGTAGTAGAATTAACAAATGCACTTTTAGTTCCATCCGATAGGATCGGCTTGAAAAGTTGCAATTAATAACGAATAACTAATGCACTTTTAGTTCCATCCGAAAGGATTGGCTTGAAAAGTTGCAAGTTATATTAAAAAAACAAATGCACTTTTAGTTCCATCCGCAAGGATTGTCTTGAAAAGTTGCAAGTTATATTAAAAATACAGTTGCACTTTCAGTTCCATCCGAAAGGATCGGCTTGAAAAGCTGTAATATATATTGCCTACCAATGAACATATCCAGACCGTTTAGCGACTGCAAACTCACAGGATTGTTTATCTAGGATAGGTTGTTAATATAAGGTTTGTAGCCAAAGTTAACATATAAAATCCCTACTACTAATGATAGTGGTTCGGGTTTTATTAGCGTAACTATTGGTTAGAGCCAATATTAAATATAAAAGTGCCACACCTGAAAATCGGCACTTTAGCCGAAAACCTGAGATCGGGAATTATTCATTTAAAATATTTAACGTCAAATCATAAATAAAAATAAATCTAAATTCTAGTTAAAATATTCGGGAAAGTAAATATCGGGTATTATTCAGTCAAACCTTTAGCTTCAAATCTTAAATAAAAATTAAAAATTCAATTCTAGATAAAAATAACGGAAAATTAGAGATCGGGCTAAATAAATATTAATAGTTAAAACACATCGTAATACCGATTCAGTCAGAATTTCACGCGTTTCAATTACACAAACGCTCTGTCCCGAGCTAAAGTGTTTAAATACATTGGCTCAAAAAGGAGCAGAGTACACGCATTGCTTAACGAAAAGTGTGTATGCACAATATTAAATAAAGTTGGTATTTGTCGTTCTCGGACGTCACACTCTCTTGTGGTGTGTGTAAAAACTGGTTCATTTAAACTTTAACATGTTCTAGTAGACTAAAAAGAGAAAAACATTTCTAATTTTTCTGCTAATAATTCATTTTAGAAGGATGAAATCTCACCCACATCTTCATCCAGCCCAAAAATAGATTTTACACTATAAAGCAATTTGCGATATTATAAAAACCATTTTTCTAAAGTATATTGCAAACCATTTGTCACAAAATATTCTTATCATCCACGGCTTATGGGTTCGAGGATGTTGCAAACCTTATTTTTTAGAACAATAAAAGTATTTTCAACTTTTTTGTCAAAATTGCATGAATAATAAAAATATAATATAATCAGTTTCTTTAAGTGTATACTAAAAATGAAAATCACGTATTTCTTATTGTGATAACAGTAATAGTACATTGTGCAAATAGGGGGGAAAATTGGATTTTTCTAACGAGGATGATGTTTGCTGATTTAAGAACAGTAATAGACAGAACACACACATACACATTTACAATTATTTCAATGCAGTCTAAAAATTCTGTTTTGAATAATATAAATAATGCTTTAGAAAAATAATTTTCTCGTTATATTATAATAAACTGCTATTTATTCGTAAAATTGGCTGCATAATTATGTCACGCAGAACAGTATAGTGACTAACAATGTATAATCCACTAGATATCAAAAACAAGCTTTATTTATTCACTGCGCAAAAAAACAGTGGGATATTTATAGATTATCTGGGGATTCCGGATACTCTATGGCTTATAAACTGTGCATTACTGATTTAGGCAAACAGTAAGCAGTAAACAGTAGCAGCAGTGAGAATTACGAATGTTTGTTTTAGTACAATTTTAAGTTTGAGTCCTTACAATTTTAAGGAAATCGAAATCAAAGATCATTTTCAAATGATACTTTTAGATCTAATGGATTCGTCCAATAACATCGACATAATAATGGAAGAATCGTTAGATTTTCTAGAGGAATTTAAAGAGCCTAGAGCACATATTGTAGAAGATATCGATTTGCATTCACTTTCTGATGACCCTGAGCCACCTACAGATCAGTGCATAAGTGATAATGAACAATTAGAGAGAGAGAGAGAGAGAGAGAGAGAATTAAATTTAAATATTTTAATAAAGGTTTGTTCCATGTGCAATATATCGTGTTGGTCCGGAAAAGGACCGATTGTTGAGGTTAAGGTTTAGTAAATTAAAGTTTTTTATATCCGCTGCACTCCGGTAATGATTTGGTGTTTTAAGAATATTTTCTAGAATATTCCTTCCACTGCGTTAAGACTACCGAGATCTTTCTGTCCTTGTTTAAAAGCGGAGTGTTTTCGTTAGAGGCACTGCTGTTGGTTGCCCTGCTGCTGCTGCTGCTGCTGCTGCTGTTCTGACCCATCGTGTTTGACGAGCTAACGACGAATGAGTCCTTGATGGGCGATACTGCAGATTATATTTATACATTTTTTTTTCCAACGGTAGAGAATTCGATAGTTACTATATGTATAGGTAAAACGTAAAATTACTACATGCATTTTTTTTCATTCTATTTATGTATTGAGGAAGTATATGAAGAGGTAGGTACAAGTAGCGAAACAAGAAAATAATGCAAATGAATTGTACAGGTACATTTTTTTATTTTTGTCCATTATACATTAAATTTCATAATCGTTTAAGTCCTTTACTATCATAGGGAATGAATAAGCCAAAATTTCTAATAAAACAATTTTTAAGTAATAATTCTTGTAGTTGCAATTATCATCTGGAGTTTTTTCTTTGATTAAATCTTCCAAGCTGGAATGGTGTAGTGAATAGAAATGTATAAACTTTTTAAAATCGTTGACAAGCGGTATTGACTCTTCTGGTTCTTCTTTGTCAAGTCTATCTTTTAGATATTCGTGTATGATGTCAACAGAACGATTAACCAAACCCGCTTGTTCTTTGAGAAAGTCGAGCTTGGCATCCACCAGGGTGGTTAAATTACTGATTCCTTGAAATGTACTATACTGCATAACGATATTTTGAAAATATTCCAATGGTTTTTTTTTGCAAGCTGGTTCGACTGGATCTACTCTCTGTCCTTCTTCTTGTGTGTCCTCCATCTCCTCTGGGGTTGCCCGCCCATCAATGCTGATTGATTTAGTTCCGAAGGATGTAGTGAAGTTTACATCCAGATTAGGTAGTGATATTTTACCTGATATCCCAAAATTTTGATAGAAAGCGTAAGGATTTTGAAAATATGCAGTTATTCCGTCGAAATTATCCTTGAACATTTCCCAACTGACCGAGTCGAATGTCACTTTCTTGTACATAACACCAGAGCTAGCTAATTTAACAACCTCGTGATAATACCCTTTATTGTATTCAAGACCGATGTAGATTCTCTTCGTATTTGATTTGTTGAGAGCGTACGTCGTGTACAACAAGAGGTTATGTAATTCTGCTTTTACTCCGTTCTTCAGATCATTAGCCATGATTAAACTTTTTTTTTATAAAAATAGTAATAAAACACTGTATTTTCAAAAAAGAAAAACACTATCACAGATACACAACATGTGTAGCGAGCGAACGACTGGTTAACACTGAGGCCTAATATGAGATATTTTCTAGTATACTAGCGTATACCGTAAGATGCGACTATTTCGGAAGATAGAATAATATACCCAGTGTTATATGTGAAATGAATGAAAATGAACCAATATCTGTCGAAAAGCAACTAGCCATCGTGCATTTGCATTGAAATAATTTCGTAAGTAGAAAGAGATAAAATTGAATGAACATCTGTCGATCTCTCGCAAACTGTCTTTTTAAAAAAAAACCTTAAATTCGTTTTATTCAAAGATCGCGCGCGAAATTTATAAAACAGAAGGAATAATAAGGCGACGAGGGTTTGAAATAAACTCAAGTCAAATTATTGCTTTAATAATAAAAATGAGATGTTCATTGCTGTCTACAAATACAATTACAATTTTTTTTTATTGTTTCAAATATATATCAATTACATCTTAATCTAGAAATACATGATTGGTGACAATATCCCGATCCAAGAGAACGCTCTTCGGCGAACCCGCCGGCTCGTTTACATTTTTTATTCTTAATTTTACGAAAAATTTTGTTACAAAAATTTATGACAATCGCATCGTTTTTTCTCGTATCTTCTGTAAATAAATGCTCGAATTTACATAACCTTGTACCCTTACACATGTGATCCAAACACATGATTGAATATTGACCGCATCACCTCGAATCAATACTCTGAAGCTGTCGTGAGCTCCAGTTAAAACTCTTACAATTTTGTTCGAAGACGATCAAGGTGATATTTAGATACCGGTGATAGTCCGTAGCTGTCAAAGTACGTTGCAAATCTATTTTTGTCGATGTAGATGGCCACGCAATGCGTTTCCGGTTTAGTATGATCATCCGTGTTACATACCAGCGTCGCTGGTACCGATAATACATTCGGAATACGATCAGGCGCGTAAACTCCGGTCGTTTTTGCGTTTAGTCCTTGCAGAGCCCTCATTATCTGTCGGGTATTCATGCTTTTCCTCGTTTGCAGTCTCGTACTCTGTCCCACTGCTGCTGCTGCAGTCCTGTTCGCCGTATTTGTCCTTGTCTTTGCTCTCGTCGTCCTGGGTATCGGTGTTTGCTGCATCTACTTTATCTCTACCCTCAAAAGTACTTTGGAATCTTACGAAAGAGTTTCTTCTTTTGTATACAAGTTTTTGAAGAAAACTGTAGAATAAATCGTACTTATTTTCCGGTAAACTCTGTTGTGTTTCTTCGGGTAGGAGTGAATGAAACCATGACCTTATTAGATATACTCGATAAAGGGCACAGTACGCCTTTATATCCGATTTTTCTTGGCAACTGTGCTAAAAACATAGATGGTCAGTGGTAAATTGGCTTTGCAGGTCGATGAAACTGCTGCAAGTGTATTCCTCGATGTTTACTACACAAAGTCACCGTCCAACCATGAAATTACAAGAAGATGAGTCGAGTCGTAATCGTTGGTAGTTTTGATGTCGTCTGGCAATTCGTCGAAACCACACGGTGGAGTAATTATCCAATAGGCAATACTGTAAAAGTTTGTTGCTCTCGTCTCTCAGCCCCTCGATCTCTATCACGTAATCCATGATTGCGGCTGGTGCATTGGCGGAGGTGTCTACTGGTTCGAACCGCGCAGGATACTAACTACCCGATGAAGACGACTGATCGAGTTATATCCTTACCATCCCCACTCTTAACCTATGCGTTAAAATCAGTTACAATTTGTCTGGTAGAATCGATCTCTAATACATTGTCGTATTCTGCGTAAACTATGCAATTTATAGTACATGTGAGCGCGTGTTCAAATCCTACCTCTATGCGCACGCTTCCCGGACGCACGAGGTTCCAATGCATCGCACAGTGTGCCGATAGATGGGGTGTTAAATCAAACGCTGTAAGAAAATATCCTCTTGCATAGTTATACCGGTTTATGCCGATCCCCTCGTTAAGAGAATGTATACCCGTGCCTGAGAATAGTGTGTGAAAAGCGTCCACGTAGAGCTCGTAAGGTCTTGTAAAACATGGTTGTAACGCTCTATTGGGTATTTGAACACCGTCGACGTAAAGCGACAGATTGTTGATCGAGAAATGCTGAAAATTGTACGGACTGAAGCTTCGATTTCCGTTGAAGGCTCTATTGTCGACGAAGCCTATTATTATTCGTTTCGGCAGCTGCCCAAGAATAACTGATTCGATGTTTTCTCGGACATTGTCGACGTTCAACTGATGTTTGGGCGTTTCCGCGCTTAATTTTTAAGTATAACATAGCCCCCTCTCATCGAAGCTTGAGATACTTTGGAACGTAGACGTAGTGCAAATTATCATCGGGAAAAACACACGTGCGTACGCGAAATTCGTCGAGCGCGCTCTGCGACAGATCGAGAAAAAAATAGGAGTGCGGGTTTCTCGTCGAGTCGAGATAAGCTTCTTGAAGGAATCGGGGATCCTCGGGTTAGACTTGACGAGCGAGATGCTGTATTTGCGTGCGATCGCGTGGATTTTTAAATATCACCATGTCCTTTGTATTTAAACTAATATCGCGCTGTGATTTTCCCTTGTGAAATATATTTTGCGTAATGAATATAACACTGACGTTCTTGTGATGACTACCTTTGATAAATAAATCGAGAATTATGTCGCACGATGATTCACGCATGAGATCGTCGAGTATAAGAAGCTTTTTTTCTCATTGTCATTCGAGTAATCACCCGGTTGCGGTAGACCTTCGTTAAACTCTAGTCTCGAACCAGCTAATTTAGCGAGGTCAGTGCGATGCGCCTCTTGCCACTCTGCATAATAGAACAATTTTCGGTCAAAGTATACGTCGCACATCTCGCGTAGGTGTGCGAGGAATCTCTTCACGAATATTATTTTACCGCATCCCGTAGGACCGCACACGCAACACGTAAACGAATGTTTCCACCGCGTGCCCATTGTTTGATCTGACTAGAGCAGACTACGTTGATGAGATTTTATAAAGCGAAAAAATTTGAGTCACCGAGTCACGACTGCGGCGGCGGCGGCGGTGGCGGGCGCAGACGTCCCACACGGTTTGATCAGCTGATTTACGCGCGGTCCGTAAATAAGTTTGAAACCGGTGGTGATCAGCTTATAACACCGTGGTGATTAGCTCATCAACCGCGGAAACGTACTAGCTTATTCAATGCTGACCGTGGGAGTCAGATGACTTTTTTTTGTTAATCTATAATTTATAAAAAGCACATTTTTAAAAAAAGGAAATCAGGGTAATTTTATTTTACAATATACTTTTTTTTCTTTATTGACATACTTTTATTTACATAATTTCCACTAAAACTAATTCATATTTTTATAACCAAATGGTGGAGATAGATTTTGCGAGATGTATCGCCTTTTCTTCATGACAACGCAGCAAGTTTTAAATTCTTCTCGCGTTACAATTTCATGTACATCCATACGTCGTATAGCATTAAACTTCAATTTAATTTTACAATTTTCAGAATTTGTCTCTTTTCTTTTCTTTTTTTTTAAATGCGTCCAGAACAAGCGCTTCGATACTTGTTAAATTAATTTTTAACGAATTCTTAAAATTTAAAGTAACCCGTTTCAGTTTACAGCATTCTACATTTTCACCGGTGGGTGTAATTCCACGAAACGCATAAAATTTTAGTGCTGCACATATCATTGTATCTATGTAAGAACTGGGCGCGTGACTACTTAGTTCTTCTGTCATTTGCCCTAAAAGATCGCCTAGTACTGGTTCGTACTCGGTAGGATCATCATCGTTATGTTTCACAAAAATGCACGAGTCAGTGTCGCAGTACAAAACGCGTTTCCCAAGTTTCTCCATGTGTTTATATAGTTCCAGTCTGGCTTGGGCCGTAGTATACGCGGCTATAACCGTGTTAGTGTTAGGTGCCGCGACAGCCTCTTCACGAAGTTGCCAGTTAACGTACAAGATATCGTCATTTACCAGTAAAACGCTGAGGACCTCCTTATCCGGACAAAGTAACAGTTTTAAAAGAGCTTCGAGCGATTTCACAATTGTTGTTTGTTTGAAATTGCTTCGTTGTCCAATCTTTCCCCATAAAGAGTTTAAACAGAGTTTTGCTACTGCTCTCAAACCAGCATTTTTTCAATTTTATCGCCCTCCAAAACGATACCCTCGTTCTTCTGATACTCGCGTAAATACTCATCTTTCGTCGTCTCGTCTACGCACCAATCGGGTTATCCGCTAGCTTCTTGCTTTATTTTTAAGAATGTATTTATATAATCTACAAAAAGACCACCGGTTTTACCGTCGAATTGAGTCGTTTTATGTTGCCATATAATATATATCTCGCTTATTCGATAACCGAGATCTGCAGCTTTACGTAATTCATTGACTACCCACGTACCTCTAAATTCTCGATCAGCAATATTCTCGTGAACACAATCGCCTTCACGCATTTCCTCGCAACAAGTACGACAAAGCGCGAAAAGTAAACGGCCGTGCATTATCACTGGTACAAATATAACAGGATGCCCCAGGTGAAATACACCGCGCTTGCACACGTAAGGATACAAAGAACATATATCGGTGTACTTGATTCGCTCGCAATCACGTACTTTGTAATAGGGAACAATATTTTCGGTGCGTCCACCAATAAACGCATCGCGTGGATTTAATGTAATTTTACTCATTACCGGACGATTGCGCACATATCGAGCTATTTCGGGGTTCTCTGGTTAGAGTATTTTTATAGACCTCATCGAAAGATCGTCCGTAAGATACGCGCTTATCGCGATTTTTATCAAACCATTTTGGACAGCCGTGCGTATAACACCCTTCATATTCAGAAACGGTTCCTTTCTATTCAGATTCTGTTGGTGGTAAGAAACCGTCTACTAAAAATCCCTCGGGTAACATAAATTCACGCGCTCTGCCTGCGTGTATAATCTCACGACCCAATTCACGCTCACATTGAAGCAGCCATTCTAGGGAATTTTGCGAATGTCTGTCACCCCGACGATATTCATTTGGTGGAATGATACCGATAGTTTTAGCGCGTCAAAAATTTTTTTTATACACTAAGGAACACGCGCTCGCTATGGTAGTTGCCCGAGTAAATGGACAAGTTTTACCGACTTTTGTAAATATATTTTTGAAAGCTATACACGCGCGACGCAAAATCTCCACGTCCATCCGACAGTATGCCACAATTTTCGTTATACCATTTGTAAAAAGAATTTCTTTCCGCGATTGACATGGTATCCGATGAGTAAAATTGTGCTTCCGGCAAAGACACAACGTAATTTTTATTTTCAACAGTGTTGAATAAATGCGGAAAATAACCCTTGCGCGAGCTCGCGGGTAAACCAAATGTTTATGGTAAGGCGCTTAACTTCATGTGAAAGTAGTTTAAGCTCTCTATAAATTTGGTACAACCGTAACTTAATAGAATTATATTATGCCCATTGAGTATGACTGTGGTAAAACATCTTTACGAAGCTTTACCAGTTCTCTTAATATAAAATGTCCATCGAACCCACCGGCATTGTGCGCAATACATATTATTTGATGAAAAATGGATTTTTCGCGTACATATAAATCTATGAATTGTTTGATTGGATTATTTCGAAAAATTTGTTTGCGAGCTCCACAAGTACTACACGTTTGACTCATATCGTTATTGTTTATACAATCGTCGCAGACTTGTTGAACAACACATAGATTCGGAACATGTTACTATTTTTATACTTTGTATCCTGTGTAGTCTCCAAATCATAAAACACATATAGATTTTTTTTCGTCTTTACATCGTTACTCGGCGCCGCGTTATAGTTTCCTGCATTTATTGGTCGCATATAACACAGTTATTTTACCGAATGTTTCGTGCCACAACGTTTACAATACTGAAACCCACACACATGCTTTCCTCTGTGCAAATGAATACGTTTTCGACATTTATTACACATTTTTACAATATCACAAATTTTCTTATTTTTTGCTTTATAATTACCCTCTTTCTTATGATTATCAAAACAGATTCTTCCGAAAAAACTTCTACAATACTCCGACATCCTAAAATCTCGATATTTTCTTTTTCACATGCCAGTGAAACAAAGCAACTCGTACATATACTCGGACACTCGTGCTGGTCTACGTGTTCATATTTCTTATTACAGTAGGAGCAGAAAAATTTTGTTTCGCCGCGCCTGTCAAATTTAAAATAGTATCGTAATGATGCTAGTGAGGATCGTATAAAATATTTATAACGCCCAGAAAATCTGTTCTACTCGCCACAACTCGCGCGCGACCATCAAAAATCGGTGGCTCGCCGCTTCCAAATGTCATCTTATCAAAAACTACTATTGTTATCCCTAAATTATTGTAAAAATTTTGAAAACATTCAATTTCTTTAAAGCTGCATGCTCTTTCAGGTATATCTAGACCGCTGACTAATTAAATCTAGAGCACGCTGTTTTTGAAGTTGTCGTCTACACTCGCGAATCGCGCATCACAATTTTTTCGCTTCGACGGTATCGTTATGTTTTACAAAAATATGAATCTCGCCTACAACAAGGGACCGTGGTAAGCACAAGTTGTCTTTGCATTGTACAGACACGATCGATTTTTGTGCTAAAGTATTTACACCTAAAATTTTTTTCATTCTACCCCCACCAAAAGGAAGATTTACGTATGTAGCTTCTAAAATAAAAGTATCATCTATTGTAAAATTTTCATTACTTTGAGACAAGCTACTAATTAATCCCCATAAATCATCGTATATAAAATTTTTTATTGTTCTCAACGCTAATCCAGCTGCACCATGAGCAAAATTCTCGCTATTTATCATCACACCTATCAAGTCGTTTTCCGATCCTAATGAGATTAAATATTCATAGATATCACGTATTACGAGTTCCAACCACAAAATAGGATTAACACTTTCGGATGTGGGCTGCAATATCCTTAAAGCTAAACGCGTGGCATTCAAACGAAACCTCTGAATATGGTGATATCGTTCATTTAAAATAAGAAACCGCTCACCAGGTGGACGAACCTGTATTTCACTGTCGGTGTTGCTGCTAAAGCCGTGCCGCCGCCGCCGTCGACACCACCACCACCGCTGCCTGCCTGCATCGGTTGATTATCGCTCGTGTAATCTTGGGTATTTTCCACTCTTGACCCATCATCCTCGTCGTCGTTGTAGTTGCGCGAAAAAGATGACAATGACGATGATGAAGACGGTGATACTATTTTTTTTACAATAGGTAGAAAAAAAAAAGAATATTTATTTTAAGATAACAAGTGCTTTTTTATTGATACCAAAAAAAGGATTAATATTCAATTTATTTAATACAATTAATTAAATATAATTAATGAAAAATATAATGAAAACAATTTATTTAATTTTTATTGACTTGATAAAAATTTGAAATAATCCTACGGAGGACCACTTAAACACTCGCGTGCTCTGTCGGGTAGATCGGTCAAATTTGCTTCGTTATATAGAGGTGATTCGGGGTCTTCCACTAAATTGTGGAACCACCTCAGTTTTCGGGCACGGTTAACGTTCCGTACTCTCTCCGCGTAAACTTGAAGAGTATTGGAATTGAGACGCGATGTCTCATCCACTCCGTTTTCTTCACGTCTGATCACTTTAAAACAATAAAAAAGTTTTCACGTTATATTAAAAAAAAAAATGTAGAAGGTTAATTTAGGGGGTACTTACATTCGTTAACGTTGTGATCGAATATGCTCCTTTCATCGAAGCGGTGGTATGTCATCCGCGACCTATCGACTATGCGATGGTACTCTCTATCTCGCGGATTTACTGGTGTCGTATAAAAACTTCGAAGAATTTCGCCTCGTGTTCGACCAGTCCCCTCGATATGTTCCTCGTTATTACTATTTACTGCACCAGGCTCCTCGGATGGGATATCATTTAGTTGAAACACTCTAAAAACATCAGGTAATGATTCTCTGTAATTAATTAGCAATGATCGGCCCATCCGTCCAACCGGTCAACCCTGGCCAATAATTCTAACTTCATCCGCTTCACCGTCATCAGATGAAATCAAAGCTTCGGTTTCATAATCTTCATCCGCCGACTCGGTATCCGTGTCTTGGACTTGATTTTCGACCTGTTGCGCCTGCATACCGTTTTCACTTAATGAACCCACTTGCTCTTGCAACCTGCTATTAATTTCACCATTTTCACTATTTTGCACTGTATCACCGTAGTTTTCCTCTTCTTCTTCTTGTTCTTCCTGCTCAGTTGTAGCGTCTTGCTGAGCTCGCATACCGTTTTCACTTAATGAGTCCACTCGCGCTTACAAACTGTTATTAATTTCACCATTTTCGCCATTTTCACTATTTTTCACTGTATAACTGTAGTTTTCCTCTTCTTCTTCAGAAATTGAGTATCTAGAGCTTGTTCGATTCGGTTCGAAATACGTCATGTCGCTATCGCTATCGAAATCATTCAGCAAACCTTCCACCGCTGTGAAAAAAGAAATAATTTTTTCTCATATAAAAAGAGCGTAATTGACAGATAGAAAAAAATATTTTGTATAGTAAATTAATAGTTAAGGGATAACACCATTCTAGAATTTTCAAAAAATTGATTTTTGGTTTAAACAATACTTTAGGCTCATAAAAACAATATCCAATTGGTTTTATATAGAAATAAAATGTTTAATAGGTTCAATTACATTAAAATAATAATAAAAAATATATTTTTTTCATACTTCAATGTGTGTTAAATGAACTCTCTAAAAAGAAATACTATGCCTTTTCCCACGCTCCCAAAATAAATTGTCAAAATTAGGCTTCTTTTCAGCCGTTAGAGTGGTGTTATCTCTTAAGAATTTTTTTTGAAACGAAAGTTTAAGAAAATTTAATTTTTTAAACTCCAGTGTTTAGCACTTACCGCTGTTTTCTTCGTATTGCCATATCAAATATCTCAATACGTGATTGTACTGCATATTCATCGATATTCGAATCTCGTAATTTCTCGAAACGTGCAACAAGACAAAACGAATCTTAATTCTCTCTTTAGTTTAACACATTCCATACGACGCACTCTTCTACGCCATAATGAATCACATCGATCCGATAACACGTCACGACGCACCCCGTTATTTTTTAAAAAGTTCACTATTCGAAAAATTATAGCGCGAAAATTATCCCTGCTGAGTGCCCTTGCTCGAAAACGAACCGTGCTTTTCGCTTACACCTATGGAGAGAGGGGGAAAGGAAGTAGACGTTTTCCAGATATTCGCAGTTTTCTCTACGAGAAGGACAAAAAATATGCAGACAACCCCAGATGGGCCGCCAACTCTCTCTCTCTCTCTCTCTCTC
>UELV01149184.1:0-13149 GCA_900490015.1 Megastigmus stigmatizans
AGTCTGTACAGTCTTCGTTTTTTCCGTCAGTATACCACCGAGACTTTGCGCAAAAGGCTTGCTGAAGCGTTGCTATTCCCTCATGTGGATTACTGCTCTGTTATTTTGCTGAATACCTCTCAGGAGTTGAGAAACCGCATCCAAGTTCTGCAGAACTCATGTGTGAGGTACGTGATGGGCTTGAGGAGGGATGATCACGTCTCTCCTCACAGAACTGCCCTGGGCTGGCTACGCACTGATTCAAGGAGACATTATTTCATGGCTGTACTAATGTACAAAATCGTGCGTATGAAAACACCTGACTGTCTGCAGTGTCTCTTCTCCAGATATGTGCCTAGGGGCCCTGTAAGGGGAGAGACAAAAGAACTCGCGATCCCCTGGATGCGTACCGAAACGGGCAGGCGCTCTTTTCAGGTCCAAGGTGCGCAGCTTTGGAATTCTTTGCCCGCCGAGATACGTTACGTTTCGTCGCTCGGCAGGTTTAAATCAGCGGTGTGGAAGCACCTATTAAACATTGATTGACATGTACACGTATGGTCTTTCATGTAAGTATGTATGGTATTATACATACTTTTACTTTTACTTTTCGACTGAAAGATGTAAGACTGATTTTTGCGAATTTTATTTTGTATTATTGTATTATTAAGCTGTAACTGTGATATCACTTATGTAGTCTGACTTACAATATCTGTATTTAATTTGTAATTGACTGTGATATCGCAAAAACTGAATTTTTGCTGTTGCGGTTTTCCAGTCTGCGCATGCTCGGCCAGCTCAGCGCGAAACATCAACGATAGCGTGATTGCAGGTACAGCAGTTATCTAGTTTTCCGTGGTCGTCTGCTTGGGCATAGATTAGCGCTTAGATAGCTGCCTCGCGGCCCGTGCAAATAATTTTGTCCACCAGAGGGTAGCACAATGGATTGCAAAAACTTGTCGCTAACTTGCACCTTCTGTAAAATAAAGCCTCGCTCAGAGAAAGCACTAACAAAATATGTAAAGTGCAGTTGCCTGAGACATGCGTCTTGTATGATAAGCAAAACTTCTAAACAGACCCGCAATAAAATCTCTGTGTGTCAAAACTGTATCGGCAACAAGAGTAGAAACTCAAATACTTTTATTGACTGTAATCAAGAGAGAGAGAGAGAAAGTCTGAGAGAAAAACTGAGGCAAACATTGTCGCGAATTCGACCGCTATGACTTTGCCCGAGCAGCAGGCGCTTACTGCTGAGAGGGTTACACTCAGACAGGCGTCCTTTAACCGAGTGCCGCTGCAGCAGGACACCAGCACTCCGCGACATTCCGTTCCACATCAACTGACTATGCCTAAATCGAGCATTATATTGAATGAATCATTAATCAGCGCCGCGTCAAGTAATACTGCTTCTGATTTAATTAATACACAATTTGAATTATTCAGCAGAACTTTAGCCGATTTTCAGTCTCATATAGTGAATAAACTTGAGACTTTGAAAGCTTCATCAACCGTCATTCCAGCAAAAGACGAGTTGTTGGAACAGCTTAATTCGAAGGATTCTTCACTTGAGACCATCATTGTTAAACAGTCGGCCCAGCTGGACGGTTTACACAATGATCGGCTTTTGCTTCTGCATGAGATTTAAAAGCATATTATAATATTTTAAAAGATGATCTGAAAAACCTGTTTGAAAAATGTTCCACGATGGCTGATAGTATTGTACAAAGAAATGGAACTGTTTTTAGTAATAATAATAATTATAACTTCGACGTAGCGATGTCTACTTTAAACGCCTCCGTGGTAAGCGGGCTTGATTATGTCAAAAAATCGCTCGATTTGTTACCAGCGTCTGGTCGAGTAATGGATGACAGAAATGATGGCCTGCTAAGCATGGGGGGTAAATTAAATAAGTAAGCTGACCTGCTGGAGGGATTGCAAATATCACAGACATTGCTGCGCGAAGAAAATTCTAATTTAAATAATGATTTTAAAAAATTTTTACTGTCTGTTCAATTGCGGCTGGGAATCATTTTAATGGTTCCTGTTCGAAATTCTGAAGGTGTTTCTTATCTCGAGAATCGCTATTTTCGGCCTTCCAGACTGTCTCGAACAGTGGATTCGCCCTTAACGGCTCAGATCCTGGGGGCGGCTTTGCGCCCACACAATTCCGCTTCCTAAAATATTCCGATACTCCACTCAGTTTGGACAATCTTTGAACGTGGTGCCCCCTTTTCCACATACTTGACACTGGTGCTCTTGGTTAGGCGAGGGTTCAGTACATTGTGCGGCACTGTGCCCCTGTTTACGGCACCTAAAACGCGTTCGTTGTTCTCGTTGAGACGCCCTATGTCCCGGTCGCGAGCAGATGAGGCATATTCCTGCGTTCTTGGGTTTAAAAACTCGGTTTTGACCCGTCCTGAAGTTGGATTGGGTCTGGCTCGCACTGACGCTCGCATTTTGTCTAAATACACTCGGCTGCTGATTTTGCAGGGTGCTAGGCTGTTCCACCGCCACGCTCGGGCCGGTTGGCAGTACTAAATACATTGGCCGCTATTTCTGCCGTCGGGGTTTTGCCTTTCTTTGCTTTCCCTTTTCCGTTCCCACTGTTTTACGTTTTCACCATTCTTGGTTCCGAATCCTCGCTAACTGCCGCGACCTTGCCAGTTTTCGCGTGTCCCGACGAAGTCTGTCCCGAATACGCCCCGCCTGTGAGTCTAGCAGTGTTCTTTGTCGGAGGTGGAGCGTAGCGCTTGACCAAATCTTTTTCCTTTTCCCATTGCCGTCCCAAGTGTTCCAGGCTCTGGAACGAGTTGACGGTTTTATTGGCCATGAACCTCCGATATTCTGGCAGAAGGTTTCTGTACGCTATTTTCAGCTGTCTTTTCATCGGCGGCGGCCTCTTAAAATGATCTACGATGTAGCGGAAACAAGTAAGGAAATGAGTTATCTTTTCCCCTTTTGCCTGAGTTCGCGTATTCAACTCATCCAACAAGTTCTCGCGGTCCCATTCACCTACGTATTGGTGCCTAAATGCTGTCCTCGGCTCCTTCTATGAGTAGATATCCCACTTATGGGTGCGAAACCAGATGCCGGCACTTTTTGATAATGCGATTCCATCCATGAAGGGCGTCCCCTGTCTTGAAAAGTGCGGGGTGGGAGGTCTCAATGGCTCTGCTCTTGACGTTTCTGCGACTAATGGTGCCTAGAGGTCTCTGCGAGTCATACTCTTGAGTTCGGTAATCGAGGGCGCTCCGTACTTCTTCCGAAATCCTAAGACCTCCTAGGGTTGAAGCGACGGTGATCGTACTCGTGTTGAGACTCGCACTCGTCATGGCATACGTAGGCTCGACGGTTGTCACTGTAGCGAATCTATTGTCGTCCGAATCTATTTCTGGAAATTCGTCTCTGGGGGTGTCGTCCTTGTCAAGCTCCGGATACCAAGGTACGAGATCGAGGATGCCGAGAGCTCGAAGTTGGGCTCCAAGCGAGCGTTCCGCTAACATATTGTGACTGTCTTGTAAGCTTAGATTTAGCGCGCTCAATTCTTGTATCAATCTGCTGTCATCTACTTTCCTTAGCTCTCTCAGACAATGTCTAATGTCCCGATCCTTGGTGAGTGCCCGCATAGTGGCAGCGTAATCCGCAATTTTTACCATTTTTCCGACTTCAATGCTTCCTTTTGATCTGTTCGCGAAAATTCCGACTCGAAAATAATAACTCGTTTCCGCTGGGTACGGGAATTTTGGATACAGGTAGGAACACCAGCACTTAGGAGAGGATAGTGAGAAAAACAACAAAATAATTCCAGGAGGACTAAAGTCAATAACTACGTAAATATAAATGTCTATAATCGTAAAAAAAATCAAAGGGGCGTTCCTTATACTGCAGCGGCTGTGCACATTCATACTACTCTTTTCCTCTAGTGATTTAATCAAGGGTGGTCCTCCGTTGGTTAACTAAAGACGCGAGTTCTAGTGGGCATCCCTGCGGAGAAAAAAAAAATTCTTGTCTCGAAAAGCAGGGATAACCGTGGTGCAACCTAACGGATCCGGTAAGAGGTGTATCTGAACTTCTTTCCCGAGAAACAAGGCCCACCTTACGGGCTGTCTACCTACCTAGGTTGGCAACCAAGTTCTTTGGAGAGAACAAGCTCAACCTTCTTTCTGTCTCGATAATAAGAGAACTGTATCGTCTCGAGAAACAATTCACACTTTGCTCACAATGCTTTAAGTACCGAGTATTATTAGCGGGATATGATAGTGTCTGAAAAGATACCTACCTTACCTACATGATTAACGCATTTTCATTCGTCAAGCACACGACGAGAAACTGGCCAGATCAACAATAATAATGAATATCTTTGCTTTTATATCTGATTTTGAAAAAAAATCTCTGATAGTACCTCGCGAATCCTGTTAACATTATGTAATATTGCCAAGGACTATCAGAGAGTTTATTGCGAAAATATATCTGTAATTTTGTATACTTTAATGAATACGTGAATTACCTAAGTCGGTAACGTAGAATTTATTTCGACTGTCGCTCATGCACTGTAGATTCAGCATCAAATTTTGCATGATCAAAAACTAATTTATTGTTCATATCGCATTCCTGCAAAGATTTTTTGTTAATAGTATTAAAAATGCGCTTTTTCATCAGAAAAAGGGAAATTTCAACAAAATATTTTATTTTGTACCCCTTAAAGGTATTTTTAATAAATTTTATATAAAATATAATATAATAAATGTCTTGGAAGGTTTCCAGGTGGACAGAAAACATTCACATTTTGGAAAATTTGCGAAAATATGAGTATTTCAACGAAATATCAATTTTTCGACGTTTTGTACCTATTTGTTTGTAAAACTGAATGCATATTCTGATTCTACATTAAATTTTACAAAGAAAATGATTCTTTATATTCATTGCGAGCACATTTCCAGGCCTAGAGAACGAATTGTTCATTTAAAACGCAAAACTCCATGTTATTTAAATGGAAAAATGGTCGTGTCTATAGGCACGGGTTAAACTATGAATTTGGGGTCATTTGAAATTTCAAACATGTTTTTTCGTCAAAAGAAATCGATCTAGGGGGCGGCATGATCGATTTCTGAAATTTGGGAAATAAGGGACACCCTAATATACACAGTATTTAATTTAATTAAAAAGAAAAATAAAGTTCACGAGTTCTTCTTTATATAACAAGAGTTTTTGCTTTTTTTTACTGAATAAAACTCCTACTCCTTCGTTCCGGTTTGCATCGAAACTCTGCCGATTGTCACATCGACGGCCGATCGTTTTTCAATCGCAGGTCGCTTCGATAACCTTCGCGACAAACGCGCGACCGAAATAATGTCACTTATAAGTCAGATATAAATCACGTTTAGTTACTTTCTTAGTCACTTATGAGACACTTTATGTCACTTTGTATTTACTTTCAAGTACCTTGTAAGTGAATTTTAAGACACTCTGAAGATACGCTTAAGACACTCTTAAATTACGTTTAAGTCACTTTTAAGTTACTTTTAAGAAACTTATAAGTTACTTCTACACTTTTACGGCTTATTTAAGTCACTATAAATTCCCGTTTAAATCACTTTTAAACACTTTTATGCCCATTTAAGTCACTTTTTATTCTTTTATAAGTCACTTTTCAGATTCTATCATACACTTAATAGTCATTCTAAGTTACTTTTTCAGTAACTTTAAAGTTTTTTAGTCTCTTTTAATTCACTTTTAAGTTACGTTTAAACACTAGTCACCTCTACGTTACTTTTAAGTAACTTCAAAATCACTTTTAAACACTGTTAAAAGAAGTAATAGTAAACTATGTGGATGCGCCCGGTTTGGTGTAAAGGGAAAGCGCAGGCTGCTCAGGAAAATAAATCACTCTCCTGTAAATAAATGAGAGCTAGCAGATTTATTTACAATATGTACAGGCTGGCTGATCTCCTCAAAACACTTTATACATTCGTAGCAATAAACGAGAGCAAAATGCTGAGCTCTTGCGACCGAATGAGCGCCTATCGCGTACAAAAAGAAAAGATGAGCTTTGCGCGTCTCTCAAGAGCGAACGAACGTGCGCCTCGAGAGTTGGCGACTTTCTGCCCCTTTAGTTCCGAATCGTGGTAACCTACACACATACGTTGGATGTGTGTGCGTACTTTACAAGTGCGCTGAGTGTGTGTGTGTGCGGATTGTGTGTAGAGGTACACGTGCCAAAAAGCGCGTAGGTCTCGGTTCCTCGAGAGCTTGCATGGGTTCAGAGGTGATGCCAAGATCAAGCTCACCTCTGTACTTCTCTGAGCTTGTAAACGTTTGAGAAGGCAACGACTCGATGTCGCTTTCTTAACAAACACTTCGAAGTTAGTTTTAAGACTTTTTTAAGTCACTTTAAAGTTACTTTCAAGACCCTTCTACGTCTCTTGCAACTCACTTTAAAGTCGATTTCAAGTCATTTTAAGACACGTTTAAGTCACTGTTAAGTCACTTTCTTGAGTCGCTTGCGTCGTCTTGTGATGCAAGACTTTGCAAAGTCGAAGCGAATCTCTATTTGTTCATCGTAGGCTTTCTTCAAGCAAAAGATGTGCCCAAAAGACTCAGCCTCTTGGATAACTTGCTATAGGGGACATCCGCTCGTATACGCCACGATGAAAAGCGTGTCATATTTAATATAGTTTGGTCTCCTGCGGCGTCAAGGATTTCACATTGCCGGGCGTCGATTGGGGTTGTATCATATTGTTTTTGTCCGTTGAATTTTGCGGTGAACTCGCAGCATTCTGATCTTTATCTTTCGGGCATTCACATATGTGGTGCTGTCTCCTTTATCGCACCGCACCATCTGCATGTTGGATTGTCACAAAGTCCCATCTTATGGAGGTGATTTCTCAGATGTCAGTGACCAATTGACAATTTGTGTGAGTAGTCTGGTTTCAGCTCTGCCGAGACCCCAAATCTGCTGGGACCAGTCCAGCCTGACGTTGGGTTCGATCAGAGCCTTCGCCTGTCTGCATCCTTTTGTTCTGCACCATTCCATGGTGTGTTGTTCATTTACCCATCCAGAAACAACTTCCTTGAAGAAGGATTCATGGACTCCTGGTTCTGGACCAATCAAGGCTTCCTTTGCTCCAAGTTTGGCCAGTTCGTCCGCTATTCCGTTACCTTTGATTCCTGAGTGCCCTGGAACCCAGTAAAGAGTGAGTTGCACCTCATCTGCCAGGGCGTTCAGCGTCGAAATGCATTCCCAGACCAGCATAGATGACACCTTGATGCGTCCTAGTATAGCTAGAGCCGCCCTGCTTGACACGGTTCTGCTTTTTGTCTTCTAGTGCTGCTTGCGCACAGCGTAGAATTTCTTCCTGTAGGATGGTTCTGTATGTCCCCAATGGCATTATAACACCCTTACCTGGGCGTCTTCGGTACACTCCTGCTCCCAATCTATTCTTTCGAGGCTCCGTCTGTGAACCAAGCCTCGCCGATAGTCGAAGCAGGGGTCCTATTCTCATGCCATTCTTATCTGGATGGAATGCTGATCCGGTACTTCTTGTCAAAAATGTATCGGACTGGCATCTTGACAGATCTCATGCCCCATGCTGGGTGAGTCTCTTCGTTGAGTGGTAACATTGTATGTTTACCTTTCTGTCTCCATCCATCACAGACCATAAGTCTTCAGGATGCGTTGCAGGCTGCAGCCTTAATTATAAGGTGGAATGGTTCCACCCCTGCGAGTAATCACAGAGCCATCGCGGGTGCCGTTTTCATAGCCCCCGTTGCGGCCCTAGGAATCAGTCTGCAGAGGTGTTCCAGTTTAATCTGTGTGGTTTTGAGTTCCGTTCTTTTCCACCATACCACCGACACGTAAGTTAACTTGGTTTTGAAACTGAGACCCCAGTTCGCACCTATATCGCTCGTCTGTATAGCCAGAACGTGGCGTTAAACTTTCGGCTCTGTTCCTCCAACTGTGGTTTCCATAGCAGTTTCCTGTCTAGGATAACCCCCAGGTATTTGGCCCGGTCTTTCAGTGTGACTTCCTGACCTTCCATGATTAGATTCCTTATTTGGTCCAATTTTATATCTCCTGGTAAAAAGAACCACTTCGGTCTTATTCGGGTTTATAGAGAGACCTTTATCTCTACACCAGTTATTTAAAGAGTTAAGTGCGGTTTCCGTGAGATCCAGAAGACAATCTCGCGTGCGAGTCTCCAGTAGTCTGGATCAACGCTACCGGTCAGCACTTGGTGTATTTGATTATCTCCTACAAACTTCCCGTTCTTTATAAAGCCCGAGAAGTTGGATTCAGTCAGGTAGGTCAGGGTCACCTCGTCCGATGCCGAGAATTCTCCCAATGGGAGTTTTATAGCACTCAGCCACGCTTCTGGGTTGCGGGCCAAAACCCTATTGAGTCTTCCCGCTTCCTTTCCTGCTTCCATATCTGTACAGAAGTTTTTCCAGCTTACATCTTTAGCTGTTCTTACAAGTTTCCTGTAGTTGATTTGCGCTTCACGCCATTCTCTTCAGCTCTCTTCTTTATTCTTTCTAGCCGGTTATTCCATCAGGGTACTTCATGTCTGCTTCTCCCTTTTTTGGTTGGCAGTTAGTCTCATAGGCTTCGATTATGCTTTTCTGCAGACACTCTGCCGCTGCATCTATCTCAGCCCGAGTGTTGATTCTTTTGGGGAATTTTTTGTTTTGAGTTTTCTTCTTAGATCATCCTTGTATGCAACCCAGTTCGTAAGTCTTAGATTCCTGTTAGAGATATAGAATTGACAATTGTAAATGCGTGAATATAGGAATGCTATATGTTCTCTGATATGTAATGCGAGGCGATACGCCGATGCTCTGACGTTGGATCTTAGAGGAAGCTGTGCGCTTCGCCTTGAGTCCCCACTCACTTTGCGTTGATCGCTCGTCGAAGTCGCATGTACCTTTCCTAGTTTTACTTATAATAAAAACCTATTTCCAATATTGTGTGACTACATTTATTTAACAGGTTATGGGCCCAGTCACCCAGTTTGTTTAAAACGGAAAGGACAATATATATAAAAAAAAATTGTGAACTAAGCCAGCCTACAGTGCAAAAATGCAAAAGTGCAAAAGTGTTCAAAATGGAAAGCGATCTATTGAAAATTGCAAAACTGAAGAATCTTGAAAATTGGAGTGTGTAGAAATTTCAAATTCGCGTGATTTTGCAATCACATGCAGTTTTTGATATTGTGGACGGTACAGTTACAAAGCCAGCCGTTCCTGAAAATGATGCGATCGCAGCACAGATAACGCAATTCAACAAAGACTTGAAAGATTTTAATAAAAAAGATGGTGTTGCTGAAAAATTCATAGTGACTTCAATTGAAAGGCAACCGATAATACACATTCTTAATTGTAAGACAGGAAAAGAAATGTGGGATAAACTCCATGGTATTTATGAAAATAAAACTGATGCAAGTGTTCACATGCTACAGCAAAAATGGTTCAGTTTCAAGAAAGAACCCAACGACGATATAGCAACTCATATTTCCAAGATCGAAGATCTGTGTCATACTTTAAAAGGGCTAAATGAGAATATATCTGAGAGTATGTTGATAACAAAAATACTTATGACTCTTCCCTCGAATTTTAATCATTTTCGATCGGCTTGGGATCCGGCTGCAAACGATCAATAAAAGGTTAGAAAATTTAACCTCTCACCTAGTTATGGAAGAGACGTGAATATCTGTTCAAGAAAACTCGGAGAATAGTGCCCTTGTAGCTGATACTAAAAAACATACATTATGGAAAAATACAAAAAAATTTATTAGTAGATATAAAGAACATAAGCAAAATGAAAAAAGTGAACACGACGCTGCTAAAAACAAATGAAAACAAAAGAAGTGCTGGAATTGTGAAAAGGTCGGGCACACGCGACGCGACTTTTGGTATCTTCCAGGAAACTCTCGGTCTGCGAATTGGAACTCACGACCCACCAACAACAACAAACCATAGCAGGACAACGACGCACTGGTAGGAGAACTGCTAATCTCAACGAGTGGGGGTAATTCGTCGACAGCTTGGTTTCTTGATTCTGGAGCATCGCAACACATGTCCAGCCAGCAAGAATATTTTACGTCACTTGAGCGTACTGATCGGCTGCCGATTCGTCTTGGAGACAGAAATCTACTATATGCGGAAGGTATAGGTCGCATTGATGTATTAGCGTATAATGGAAACACATGAGTTAAAAAGTATTTATCAAATGTTCTTTATGTACCGGAACTAAAATATAATCTCTTTTCTATGGGAGCAGCGAACAACTCATATCACTAAAAATATGAGTTTTGAATCGAATAAAACTAAATGTACCATTTATAAAGATAGTAAAATTGCGGTAGTGGGAGAAAACCCCGAAAATAAAAATTTATTTACAATGAAAATAAAAGTCGATAAAAAGATAGAAAATTCATATTTTGCTAAACAAAGCGCGGATACAGTTCTAGAGAAAAATGCTTTGCAAGTGTGGCACGAGCGTCTAGCCCACCAAAATTTCCCACATGTTAAGAGTTTTCTAAAAAATAATAATATTAAGGTAAGTGAATCGACTCAGTTCTGTGATGCTTTTGCTCTCGGTAAAATACATAGAAATCCTTTTAATCCTTTTAATCGTTTAAAAACATTTTTAGGTATGGAAATTAATCTTTTATCAAATGGTTCAGTGCTTGTACATCAAAAAACATATGCTAAAAAGATCGTTAACAAATTTAATATGGATAGTGCCAATAATGTACGTATACAAGCTGACCCAAATAGTATTTCCACCATTTTTGAAAATGGTGAGGAGGAAAGTGCAAGCATTGTTCCTTATAAAGAAGCTATAGGTAGCCTCATATTCCTCGCGACTGTAACTCGTCCGGACATTGCATTTGTCTTAAACACGTTTTCCCAAAAGTAGTGTTTTTTAAAATGGCTGGCACGATTTTGACGAAATTATTAAAGATATTAGAAATCTGTAAATTGTTACTAATTCATAAAACATCTCGCTACAAGTAGACTCGAGATTTTTGAAAAAAAAAATTTCGATTTTTTACAGTTCTTTTTAGCTCGAAAAACATGGTACGAAAATGCATTTTTTTTAAATCGCTCCCATTTTGATAGATTTTCAAATATTCCAAAAAGCTTGTGTCACCTTATAACTGGAGTAGTAAACATTAAGTAAAAATAAATGTTTTTAAGTTTCACGGTTCTGCGGCTGAAATCTCTTGCCAGCGGTTTGACTACGTCACTCCGGCAGTCGTGCATTCAAGGACGCATCAAGGGCAGAATATTTAAAAAAATGATTGTTTATATATATATATATATATATCCAAGTTTGAGAATTAACTAATAAAATAAAAACAAAATTTGTGTCAATATCATATGTAGTTTTTTTACAATCCATCGTCAAAAATAGGCCCGAAATTTGGGCGTGAAGTTAGACGACCTCCTTAAGACTTTACGTTAGATTGAAGTTTACCTATTCTAATTGTATTTTTAAGAATATCGATGGACGCAACTATGGTTTTTCTAGTTGGAATTTATCCATTGTAAGTTAATTGATATAAATCAATACACTTTACTTATATAAATAAAAAATGTATTATTTTCGTTCTTTATTTATATAAAAGGTAGATTAAAAATAAATGTCCTTAATTATCTGGTGGGACAAAATTCTAATAATTATTTATGTTTTGTTGCTGTATAGCTGCTGCATTTAAGTACCTAGACCAATTTTTCAAGCGATGGTGCTACTGAATAGCATCACCTGATTGTTCTGTGACTTACAAGGAAAGTACCACAGGTGTCCCACCCCGATTTCAATAATACTGAGATATGTTATAGTACATCAAAAAATAAAAGACACGTATTTTTTTTATCGGCCGATATGCACTCTAAGGGTGAAAACCACCCCCGAAAGTCACCCTCAAATTCATATTTTCTTCAATATCTTCTGTTCTCTTCAACATTTTTCAATAAAACCAAATGAAAAAGAATTGTCACAAGAAACGCAACAAATGTATATAGGCTTCAATAATAAGGGTTGCAACCCTTAAATTTAATAGGGAAAAAACTACATTTTCCGAGTATTTCTTTTGTCTGGAATTTTACAGAACTGTTACAAAAATATAAAGAAATGTTTTTCTAATACACAATGATAAACGAAAGTTGACGTGTTTCGGTATTTCTGCATAATCTTTTATTATGGGGGTGAACTACCCCTAAATCGTACTATAAAGCAATACACACAAATAATACATTGAATGAACCCCCGATTTTGTTAAAATTGTGATGTTATAGAACATTGAAAAGTAGGACATACGAATTTTTTTATCGGCTAATATTCACTTTTAGAGAACGATAACCACCCTAGAAAGACAACTCCAAAATCACATTTCTTTCAATATCTTCGGTACTATTTGATATTTTTCAATAAGACAAAATAAAAAAAAATTCGTAAATCAAGCAACAAAACTGTATAGGTTTAAAATTTTGAGAGTTGAATACCTTATATTTTATAGTGGTAAAACTAAATTTTCCAAGTATATTTTTATCCAGAAACGCTAAGTCCATAAATCCTAAGCCCACAAACCCCAAGCCTACAAACCCCAAACCTACATATCCACAATTCCCACACTCACGAATCCCAAACCCCTAATCTTAAGTACACTTACCTCAAACCCCAAACCCCGAAGGCACATACTCATAAACCCTTAACCAACGAATCCCAAACCGCAAAGCCCAACCTCACAAATTCACAAAGCCATAAATTCCAATTCCTAAATCTGTCCTATCAAGTTATTTTTTATTGGAATATTATAGGCTGAAAAAAGTTATTTGTTTATCAAGAATAGAATAAATAAAAGTTTAAATTAAGAGGTTTACAGTAAACTTATTCTAGTTTATTTAATCTAATGTTTACATCTGATTTTGTCTTATAATAATATTTAAAGTTTAATAATAATAGTAGTAGTAGTGGTAGTAGTGGTGGTAGTGGTGGTAGTGGTGGAAGCGGTGGCAGCGGTGGCAGCGGTGGCAGCGGTGGCAATAGTAGCAGTAGTAGCAGTAGTAACAGTAGTAGCAGTAGTAGCAGTAGTAGCAGTAGTAGCAGTAGTAGCAGTAGGAGCAGTAGCAGCAGTAGGAGCAGTAGCAGCAGTAGCAGCAGTAGCAGCA